>JAVCKT010022818.1:20603-44115 GCA_032273925.1 Rhynchotus rufescens
CAACCCCATAAATAAATAAAATTAGTGACATTAGTGACATTTAACTTTGTAAGAAAAAAAATCCTAACAGTGTGGACTATATAGCTGTTACTGTATGCAACATTAGTATGTTCTTTCCTCAAGTGAACCAAAATAACAATTAATCATAGCACTACATAAATAGATTAAACTCATCCTATTTGTGTAGCACTCTCAATAAATACATGAGGCAAAGCACTGCACCACAGCACTTTCCCTTTTCAAGGCTCTTTTTCACTTTCATGCAACTTTTCCAAAATTTAGTCCTTAGAATTAGTCCCTGCTATATACTTGTATTGTCCATACAGGTGATTCTTTTGCTTTAGGGGACTAGGATTAGGGAACTTATCTACTGAAGTGGCTTCACAGATGAGTCCCTTGCCTGAGCAGTTTTAGTATTGTTATTCTTTTCTGAAAGATTTGGCAAAAAGCTGTCAAACAGGAGCCTTTTGCCATTCCTGGGAAAAGTCAGCCCAAATTTGAAAAAAAAGTAAACCTTTAACTTCATGTTTGTGAGCGAGTTGGGTGGAAGTATTAAGCTGGATACTGTTAGTGACTTTGCTCTAGTTTGACAATTCAGTGACACTTTCAGAGTCTACCAATCTAGTGTTCTTAAACCCAAATTCACCATTTTTTTTTTCTTTAAAATTAAACTGTTTAACTCTAAACATTAGAAACATCAGTCTCTTCATTTGTGCACAGATTTAAATACAGCCACCAACTGCTGGCTGTTTTTAAGCAAATTAAATGCACTCTTCACAAAAGATTACTGAGGTAAATATTCAAGTGTATCATTATACTGTCATTTAGAGTAAGGTTTTAATCCTAGCACAAACTTCCAAACAACCAAGGGAATTAAAATACAGCCAGTAATCTTTTGGTGTTACAGTATATCAAGTTCCTATTCATCCATGCCTCACTGCCATTTCCTCGGAAAAGCTGTACCGAGTGAGATTTGGGCTGTCTGCCCGAGACCATGAAATCAAAGCTTAGTGCATGCTGCAACAGGCGTGATGCCTTCACATAAACGTATTCCTTCCACTGAAGCACATCTCCATAGAGCTTTCAGCCATGCAGTTGCTTCCAGATGGAATGGAGGTTTCCAAGATAAGGCAATAACTTTTCTGATTAATAATAAAGTAATGGGTAGCTGAAAGCTCATTTTTTTCCCAGGCCTTCCACGGATGATTCATTGCTCTTTCACAAGTGAAGTGATCATTTCTGTGACCCCAAGAACAACAGTGATATTTCAAAAGAGAGGGTGAAGCTCATGTCATTGGCATGCTTTACTTTTTCTGTCTTTGAATCCTGCTATTTTTCTGCAATTGCATTATGGATATTTAATTTTTCAAATAAGTTAACCTGGTAACAGAAGGCCTGTGATACCAAAAGATGAATTCTGAGGTTCTTTACAACGTAAATTTTTAATAGTTCTTATCGAGAAGCTAAACATAAATTTGACAGACATCCATAAGAAGACCTTGACATGCATGTTTGCTTTACCCCATTTGTAACAAAGGATTCCTTTACACTGTTCTTTCCAGAAGTTTTAAAACTCAGACTATCATTACAAAATTCAGCCATTAAAGTGAAAATAAAACAAACCCCAAAGCAATTTTCTTTATGTGGTAACTGATATGAACTTGACCTGCCAAGTTTTGCAATTTATAAGCCCAGTCTCAATTTCTTTGTTATTGCTTTTCTCCAAGTTATTATTTTGGAGAGCCACACAAATTATTAAACATTCAACTAAAATCAAACAAAAGAGCCCAGCTCCTAAAGCAGTACTTCATTTTGTCACCTAAATCCGATTTGCAATACTGGCAACCCTTACCTAACTTCTATTTAACATGGGTGGTGCCGGAAAACTCCTTGAAGTTGATGGAACATCTACAAATTTGTTTCTGCAAATACACAGGCATGACTCAGTCTTACTGCAGTATCAATAACACAGCTCAGCTTCTGTGTTATGTTTAAGCCAGTAAGGATCCAGGAGCTAAAGATTATTATGACTGACGGGGTTTTGAGTAGTGACTTTCAGTAAAGCAGTAAGTTGTTTCCTGAAAAAAATGAACTAATTTGAATTTTCTATTTAAAACATTGGAAGGGAAAGCACTTGGACACCTTCCAGGGATATAATAGATACAAATCTAACATACAGAAAGTGTTCTGGATTTCACAGGGGCCAGCTACCTTTCTGCTTACGTATGCCTGGCTTTGGTACTCCAGGACTCCAGAGGCATAAAGATCATTAAAGGCTTTTGTTCTGGCATTTGGCCTTAATGGTCAATCCTGCTGGACAATGGTTATCTCTCTATGATTATTTTTTCTCTTTGACTATAATATCAACGGATACTAAAGCTGATCATGTTTATACTAGAGTTGAAAAACAGTGGTTTTCAGATTTCTTTTCTTTTTTGCCTCCCTTATCTAAGGCTATAAAATATCTATTACTGAAACTTAATTGAAATAGCAAAAATACAGAAAAGGACAATAGTTCAATTTGAATTTCATTTAAATATTTAACATGTTTAATCATGATATACGTTTCAAACGAAATGTTGGCTTAGTCTATGAAATACCATGAGTTTTGGTACTCTTATAGTTAAGGGCCAAATTTACTCAGATCTATTCGGCCAGTCTTCATGACCCCTTCTCACAAAGCTAAGGAAACACATGAGAAGACACTGTTGTACTCATTATCTCAAAGATTATAAAGATTATATGCATTAGAAATATCTAACGTTTGCCATTGCAAATGCATTTTTATACTGCTCCAGTCAGTTCCTAAACTATGTTAGTACACTTTGGAGTTGGCTTGATAAACTAACCATGAGACTTCTCAACACAGGGACAAATAAGGACTAAATTATTATTTTGTGATAGGGTTGTAAAGTTATGCAGGGTTCGTGTGCGCTAACACCCCTGGGCTGACCAAATCATCACACCTGTGACCTGAACCAGTGACTTGAAAGCTGGAGTATTGATCCAGTACTGCAATTAGCTCCCTTCTGTGAAGGTGGAAAATCCTTTAACATCAGGACAGAAGCTTGGTTGTCTCAGCTTGATGCCCATTTTCATCACTGCCAACAGCTGCCATCAACCCCCTGCTCCTGCAGCAAACAGTTCCGGGAGCTATTAGTGCTTTTACAGATCTTAATAGACAGCGGTGCTGCACATTTGCAGACAACTGCTATATGCGATTAGCGTCAAACCGACCAACGACACCAAAATATTCTGAACAGGAAGATGTGAGGTAAGAAAATAATGCTATTGGAAAGTACTCATGAAAATATTTCTGATGCAGCATCCCCTTAAAAAGGCAATACGGACTTTCCCAACATACCCTTTTAATTTTTATTTTACAATAAAGTGGCTTCAAAAGGATGAGTAATAAGTGTCACAGAGCAATTCAATACACGTGACCATAGACGTAAGTGAAAGTAAATGGCAGTAAAATAAAAATATATTGACAAACTAAATGCTGCTAAGATCATTTTCTTACACTGATAAATGACTTCAAATTTATCATAACAGCTATTACAAAGGAAAATAAGATCAAGTATATGTAATTTTAAAACATTATGCTGTGGTCTTCATGTTAAGTTTTCTCTAGGTGCACTGCAGAGTTTAACACTGACTTTTTCAAAAAGTCCATTTCTGTGATGTTCAAAATAGGCGCCATGGAAAGGGTAGGCCCTAAAAAGCTGACATAAAATTCCCTATTATCTTAGCTATATTAGTTCCCAAATTAACATCTTACAAAGTGGGAAAGAAAATATCTGTAGACATTTTAAAGGACTCATTTTAACTTGCTGCAGAAAGCTATGCTCACAGCCTAAACTTTCATCACTAGAAGCATAATCTGAAATAAATTGCATAGGTGGTAGGGCTGTATTATGGCTCAGGACTAGATTGTAACTACAGCAAAGACGCTCTAAGCAAATGAGAAACTGGCAGCAAGACAGTGTCACACCAGGGAACAAGTTTCCAGTGGGCCACTCACAACTCTTCCTAAACTGCCCCACTGTTCTCCATCCTTATTCCTATAGAAGGACCCTTTTTTCGTAGTTTTGCAAAGAGGAAAGAGGGCTCTGTGTGCTTTTTTTCCCCCCATTTGTCTAGCTCTGCCCTCTTCCTGTCCGCTTTATGGCAAGCAATGACATAAGCCCATGCAGTCCTTTTCCTCCTCTATGCACCTTGCACTGGGCTGAGTGCACCAGTAAGAGGTATCTGATTGATTCGGATGGTGTTGCTGAGCTCAGTAGCCAGCTAGTTAGCATTTAGCACTTTCTGCCCCTGAGGTAAATATGAGAAAAACTGAGTGATTATAAGAATGCTTCTGTCCTACTATTGGCAAGGATTTTTGTCTTATGCATTAAATACTTGTTAGCTAAGTAAGAATTTGTTATTTGCTTCCTGTACTGCAAAATATTGTTTTCATGATTTACTATGATACTCACTTTCTGTTTTTCCTAAGGAACAGCACTTAAGAAAAATAAATATTCCAGTTAGACTATGTGGTTTATATCATTATAATTCAGTAAAAAAAAAGACCTGAATTCAACTAGCAGTGCAGTTGTGCCACAAGGGAAAAACAATCTGCAGCAAGACATCAAATTGGTTTCAGCAAAATAGCTGAAGAGCCCATGCCAAAGAATGCTGCTGCTGCATTGTGTTTGCATTTCTGTGATGGGATTTACATAACTCAACGTGACATGATACTGGCTAAGACACAAATCTAGTCTTTAATCCAACAATCCAGCACAGAGCTTGCTGTGTTGTGTCACCAAGATACCCTCTGCCAGGCTTCCATATCTTACCCATCCAAATAAAATCTTCATACATTTTGATCCACTTAATGCTTCCTACCTGTCACCCAGTGCCTTCTTACCCACAAAGATACAGTATATGGCTATAAAATGCTTTTCCTTGATGGTAATCTATTTGCCATTGATACATAAGCATTGAAATGGCAATAATCATTTTGTTTACATTTTGTATTCAAATTCTTCCTTCCTCTATTATAATGATCATCATTGCCCCTTTAACTTTTCTTGCCACATCTTTCATTTCCCTCACGGCATTAAGGGAAGTTTCAACACGGACACCATTACAATCACAATCTCTGCTTTAAGCTGGTCACCAAAGCTGTACTTTTGCAAAACAGTAATGAAGAATCTAATTCTAAATCTGCAGACAAAGCTCCAGTTCTGTGGGCTGTATAATAATTTTGAAAGAAATCTTGATACTTACTCAGATAGCTCCTGTGTTGCCCACAACTTCACTTCAGAATTACTGTTGCAGGCATCTGCTGATTCCTTGCCAAAAAGCAACAAAACTGAAGCTTCCCTGAGGTAAGAGATGCACAATCTTGCTTCCAAGCTTTCCAGTGCTCTTGATAGTAGTTATATACCATAGGGCTGGTCAATGTCTCCTTACAGCCAGCACTTGAGTAAAACACACTAATAATGTTTAATCCTAAAATGAACTTTCTATTTAAGTTTTGCTTTTCATAGACACGCATCTATAGCATTATACAATGCCATCAAAGACTGTAAGAAATCCGTAGGAATTCTCCAGTGAGAGAAGATAAGCCAACTCAAAAATTTGTAGAGAAAATTCATCTTCAGTGCTTCCATTCTTTAATATTATTAGGAGGTTCTTTAAAATGAATCCCTTCATCTGAAAGTATCTTCACTCATTCTTCTCTTCTATACATATATTTTTGTGACTGCTGATAATTTTTTTTTGTTTTTTTTGCCTGTCATCTCTACATCTGCACTCAAAATCGACTTCATTTCCACACCAGGTCACTCTCTTCACAAACTTGAATGTCTTCACTTCATCTTGCTACACAATCAGTTGGACTCTAATCCATCAGAATTTCCATTTTGCCTATATAGACAATCTTCAATCTTTGTTTCATATTTACAGTTTGTGATCCTCGTGTTTCTGAGACAGCCCTTGGTTTTGGTTTCCTTAGAAGCCCATCCTCACGTTCTTAGGGCAAATCTCACAACCTCAAAACCTATTCCTACTTCATACATTCACACTCTCCTCTTTAAAGCAGATTTCCTTCAGGCGACACCTGTTACTTCTAGGGCTTTGCTGAACTGAAAACTGTAGAGAATAAGATTCAGCCCACTTCCTTGAAAGCTTTATCAGCCCCAGTTCTCAGAAGGCAATATCATCGAAGCTTCTAGTGACCTAGGTCACAGGAGGAATCATAAAAATGTACCAAGAAAAAAATACATACATACATACACACACACACACGCACACACACACACAAAGAATGCACCAGCATTTTGATGTTGTTGTTGAAAGTTTTCTGCATAACAGTCCTTATTTTGCCCACTTTGCATCAACAGCTAGCCACTAGTCAGGCCTAACTCAATGCAGACAAAAATATCCTGCAAGAAAGACCTCATCTTTCTATGCATTCGCAGGCTCTGTTCAGCTCAGTTGTGCAAAACGTTTTTGAGCTTCTCAACTATCTGTAAAAGACTGAGGTCAGCCGGAGCACTCCAACTAACACTGCCTGGATTTAATTTTCTCTGGCTAACAGGGTCATTCTCAGCGAAGACTTGTCAGTTAAGAATTCACTTTTCCATGTGCTCTGTCAGAGTTCAAGTCTGCTGTGAAGGTACAAAAGTCAATTTCTTCTCTCACTTTCCTTTTCTGCCTTCAGGATGTTTGTGACTGTTGATTTTAGATGTATCCTTTCTGTTCTGCAAAAATAAAGTTATATATTATTAGATTTTACTTCTGTAACTGAACACTTTTAAACACTTGTTAGAAGAGACAAATTTTAGTAGTAGAGTGATTGAAAACTTTAGAACCTCTGAGGATCTCTATGAAACAAAAATTCAGCAGCCAAAATTCAAATTTTTGAAAGAAAATAGGATTATGTTTTTTCAAGCTGTATGAAAAGCACTACAAATTTAAAATAAAGAAAAATAAAAAAAAAAAAAAAAAAAAAAGGAAACTCATAAGCTGTTACTAACATCTGTCACCACACAATATCCCAGTAACTATACCTTCATAGAGGTTTAGCACATCTTCACTCTAAAACACCATCTGTTCTGATCTATAAAAACTAAACTTGTACTATGGGGGGAAAGTTCTTTAAAAAAAAGAAGTCATCAAACTTGTGTATATTAGTAGCTATAATAAAATATGCATAGACAGAATATTGTACTAATTATAAGCAAAGCAATGCTACTGGCCAGAAAAACTCTCAATTAGACCATTGCATTAGAGTTTCTCAGCAAGGAGCTGAAACAGATCAGGCAGCTGCTCAAGGACTCTGACTTTATGGAAAAGTCTAGACTTAGACACAACTGCAAACAAGCTGACATTTCAGCAGATCCAGTTTCCAGATGTACTGTCTGAAAATCTCTTCTAAGACAAAACGCACAGACAAACTAATTCTCCTTAAACAGAGCATTCAAAGCATAACTTTAGTCTGTAGTCAGTTCTATCTAGCGTTTCTCACCTGCACTCCTCAGGAAATGACTGACAAGAGTGAACAAAACTGAGACTATAAAAGGAAACAAAACTGTCGGCAGAGCAAGTCTTGCTCTTTTGATGTTTGCAATTAACATCTCAGTCTTGTCAGACTCAAAAGTGAAGTCTGTGTGTAGTTTAAAGAGTTGGATTGAAAACTACATTTCTATTAATGGCAAAGTTTACAATAATCTAGGATCTCTTTATAAAAAATTGACATCATCATCTGTTTCTGCCAGTGCTAGGGTGCCACCTCCAGAGCGCTGCCCTGATTGGTAGACTTGAAAAAAAATGGAAACACTTATTGGGGTTTATACATGTGTGCACCAAAAAGATAAGGAAGAAAAGGGTAACGAGGAAGTACACCCTTTGGAATTAATTTGGAATTAAAGTTGCCCTAAGAAGCATGCTTTTATAAATGAAAGCTCTGGTTAAAGGAAGCATTTTTCTGTTAGGATTTCAGCCTTTAGGCTGCTTAGAATACTTGCAGGGAAAGAAGCTTTTGGCAAGCAAAGCATTCAGCAAGACCATGGTTAAAGCGAACAGCACAGGAAGGGGGCTCCCTAAGAGCCAGGATCTGCCACCATTACTCATTCTGATTGGTAATACTGGGCTTGTAGCTAAAATTTCTTACCGATAAGGAAGGTCTGGGCCGCCCTGTTCAAAGCAAGAGAATCTCTTGAAAGTGAACAAAGTGCTTCCCAGCACTCTACAATAATCTCCCCTGTACTGCCCAAAGCTTCAGCTTCAACAACATCTTGCAGAGTCTACAAGTGACCGACTCCTTATAGAACATGTCTATGTGCCTATGAATCTGTAGATTCATATAGATTCATAGATTTGTGAATTGAAACGGCACAGTGACTGGGAAACAATAAATAGCCTGAGTGTCTCAGCAGGGCCCTGGCATGAGAGGTTCTTGGCAAAACCATTCAAGTCAATGATGCAGCTTCAGACATGGCAAGCCCTCATAGCGAGCACTACATTATTGGTGATTTTACTACTTGGGACTTTTGCTTCTGCTGTTTTCACAGATGATTAGAAAGACCAACTTCCAAGCATTCAAAATTCCTGGATAGAATGTATGTAGGCAGGTATACACATAGCAATTCTTACTAATCTAGAGAGAGAAAAAAAAAAAAGCTAAAAATGGGTAAAATATTCCCATTCAGGTCTCTGTTAAGAGCAGCAGCAGTAAAAACTTCAAAACCAAAATCAACTTGAAACACATGAAAGAAATTGTCAATTTGATTATAAAAATCAATACAAAATGTTTGCAAGACTTGTTTGAATTATAGTTATTAGTCACTTGATATTAATATAAGTATCTTTAACCAGAAAATGACAAACAGTTACTGCAAGAAATCAAGATGCCTTCAGTCTTTTCATCAGTAAGATCCAACACTGAAGTATATTTTCTTTGGGTTAATAGTCACAACAAACCAAACTTGTGAGCAGCTGCTGGAGAAAATAGCTTATTGATGTTACGTTGTGAAAGAACATGAGTCTTGCAATCTGTGCAGCAACAAAATGCAATAAGAACTGTACATTTGATTTTAGATGAAATATTCGTTTAAAATGTTTACAATTGTAGTACAGTCTTTACTCAATATTTCTTTCATTGCTGTAACTTTGTAGAAACACCTTTTGAGCAGTGGGTAAGCTTCCAAAATAGAATAAATGATAGAGTAGGAAAGACAATTTATAATGCATAATAGATGGAAGAACAGGTGCATCAGAAAGTGTTATATTTTGGACAGATTGTAAAACTGAAATATTCGGATGTGACTGGATTATAAAGTCTACAAGCAGAGGCAATGTGAGGCAAAAAGAACTAAAGCAAACTGTGCTTTATTTGATAAGTATTCTTCTGATTTAAAATACTGGATACTAGTTAGAAATATTCTGAGAGAAAAAAAAACAGATCAAAAAGTACATCCAATAAACACAGGGAAACTTCCCTCACTATTTTTACTACTGTTCCTTTATTTTTGTTGTTAATATCACCTAACTTACCTCACATAACAATCATTTCTTTATGTGCACAGCTACATCAAGCCACTAAAGGTTCCTTAAACTGAAGGGCCCAAATGAATAACACATCTCATTAATCCCAGTTAAAATCTAAGCTCTAGCAACAATTAGGTGTTGCAAGTGGCTATCTGCTTACACCAGGTCCAGTTGTGCATCAGGTCATTGTCTCATGGAACTTCCTTGTTCATTGTTACCTCCCCTACACCCTTAAAATATCCAGTCTAGTCTTGTTAGGTATTTAATTCTCGGTAGATTTACTGTCTTGCTTGAATAACATGGGAGGTCCACAGGGTCAGGACTGCCAGCTCAATGGGACACAAAGCTTGCAACCAGGCTTTCTGTAATAGCAGAGGATTTTTCAGGGGAAACAAAACACATCCATTTGTATCAAGCTGTCATTAAAGTAACCCCTGATCTCCTAGGTTTCTGACGGAGTTTGTGTCAGGGACTGTCGCAGCTATTGAGAACTATCAGAGCCAACGCCAGGTATTCGTTGCTCTGCCCACAAATATATAGACTGGCCTGCATTTCTTTCAGCTAGTTCTGATCCTTTACATGAGACTTCTGCCATTCTGCCAGTCTAATTCTATTTAAAAAAAAAAAAAAAAAAAAAAAGCTTTTTAATGAGGAAAAGCAGCAAAATGTACCTTAATTGACTCAACATGTCGAACGTCTTTAAAACTTACTGGTTTGGTAAGAACAGAATCAGAGAAGGGCTGAGGTCAGAAGGAAACTCTGGAGATTATCCAGTCCAATTCTCCTGCTCAAGAAGGGTAAAAACAAAGGTGGAAGACTCTAAGAACATTACAGTAGTTGTTCAACATCTGGAAGTAAAAGATCCAGTACTTGTAAAGCATTCCAAAAAGTATCATACCTAAAATAACGTGTTCAAACCCAGAAGGAAGGAGGGACATTTTTTTTTTTAAATGATAGCTTAAACAGTTTCCTTCTGCCTTCAACCTGTGACATCTAACCACACATACCACACTGCTCATGCCATCCTCATTTGTATCCTTAATTTCACCAATGCAGTGAGTTTTGGCTACCTCTCAATGCTATTACTTCTCTCTACAGTAAGTGCTTACATTATTGTTAAAATGGTGGAAAATGATGGTACTATATCTACGAGCTATATGTATTTACACATGTGGCAGGCCTTTCTTTTTCCTCTTGACATTATAAGTCAAATTAACTTGAAGGCTTTATACAGTCTTAAATGCCTAGGCATCATAAGTCATGGCCACAATCCCTTGCCTTCTCTTCCTCAGTATGTGGTTTCCCTGCAATGAATGAGTATAATCACAGAGCTGTATAATGTTACTAGTGGGATATCTCTGCACTAAGTGATACATTTGCTAATTAGAACAGTGGGGCAAATTTACTTGACTCATTCTTTAATCAAGGGAAATATTCTTGATAATAGCAGTTTTGTAGCAGCAAAGAGTGGCTAGGGACTTCAGGATGTCTCCTGAAACAGTTGAGAAAAAAACAAAAAACACATACATACAGTGGGGATATGTTTTTTCCTTTGCACTGCTGACAATCAAATCTGGCTTACAATGCACAACCATCCTTCCCTATCAAGGAGAGATGGGATATTTACTTACATGAACACAAAAACACACTCTATCAGAAGCCTTTTTGAATTTGGATTAATTTTAGTCTCTATCTCTACTCATTTTATTCATTATTAGCATGATTCTAACTGCCACGAGGTTTAACTTAAAATTTTCCTCATCTTCCATTACATAGTCTTAATTTATTGGAAGAGATTTAAATTTTTTGACATTTTAAATGCCTAGCACTTTCAGTTATGTTCTAAGTGTGTAAGGTCAACACCAAAGTAGCAATGCCTGACAAAAGTATAATTCAAATATTTCTTAGCTGCTTTAGGCATAAGTAAAGGAGGAAGTAAAAGTTCCCTGAATTAAGTAATGATCTGAACTCATTTTCTAGGTTATGCAGATTGCTGTAGAGAGTCTTCTTGTATGACCTCAGTGTTAAATTTGAAGAAAAAATGCTAGTATATCCACTCTTAACAGACTGAAAAATTGAGTTACCTTTTAAGAATCTTGATGTCTGCTTTAAGCTCGCTAGTTTCACATACTTTATTTTATGAAAATAAAAGATAAAACCACATTATGAAGTTTATTTTTGAAAGTGCGCAGGCAAATGAAATAAGGTTTATAGAATTTTTACATTTGAAGTATGATGTTGCAAAAATGACCAGAAATTACTAACCATTTTGAATTCCTAAAGCAACAAGCATGCAAATTAGTTATCACAGTTGTGAACTTACCTATATTAGTGCTTTAAATGGTGTCCTATAAGATCCCCAGTCACTGAAATATAATTATTCATATTACTAAACTTTCAGAAATTGCCCCAGTACAGATTTAGCCTTGGCAACCAATGGTCACACAAAAAAATCACAGAAATAGTACATCAGCCGGAACATTCTTAATAGGCAGCCTGCAGGCAGCCACTCTGCACTGAGGGCTAAGTGACTTTGCGTAACTTGCTTAAATGAGAAATGGTCAACGCCAGGAAGCCTAAATTCTCAAGCACTCTTCAAGGCATGTTTAATTTACTTGTATAAAAGTGACTATAGATTAAGTAAAAAAGACAATCAGTTTTAAAATAGTTCAATACTTTCTAAATAATAAGTATCTTACATGAATCTTAAAACTGGACCCCTTAAAGTCACACACTACTAAGTATGGGTATTTCTCCCTTAAACCACTATGTTGCATTCCACGTACGTGGTGTTTAAAAGAAGTTCTTGATTGAAATACCAAGTCCTTTACTCCTAATCTCTGTATCTCCTAATACAAACTGAAGAAAAATGTCAATCTTATGATTTTAAATACAATTTGGCTCATCTGTATAGCCAAATGGGAAAGCTGATGCATACAATTTAAGTCTTAAATTATTATTTTCTATTTAATTCCAATACAATACTGTTCTGTGATCACTACTTCAGTGGATTTTTAATTAGAGCAGGACAAATTACTTCTTCCAAATAAAGTCTAATGAATTTGGTCCAATTTTCCGCCCAAGACCAGATGTGAACAGATTTTGAATTTTATTAATATTTGCTTAAATCATGTAAGGCAAATAAATTTCAGGCAGCGAGTTCTTGATGAATTGCTCAGTTGCCTGTTCACTCTTTATTATTGCTGCATGTGCTGCATGTAGGGGATTTAAATTAAAATATTTCTGCTTTCCAAGAAGCAAAGTAAATCTGGGAGAGAAAAAAAAAAAAAAGGAAAAATTGATTAATAATGAATATTGATCATTCATTCACATACTGATAGTCTTTTCTCAATGTAAAACTGTTTATCATAATAATATTGACTACAGTAATTTTATATTCTAATCCACAGAAATGTTTCCACAACAATTTTTTATATATTGTATTGTGCATTACGATGTATGTACATTGCTGATTTGAGCTACTATTGTAAAAACTTCTTTATTATTGTAGAATATGACTGTTACATTTATATTTGGAATGTTGAAAAAGTCATTCTCTGCTTTTAGAAACTATGAATAACATCTTTCTAGTATTTTAGCTCTCTACAAATCCAGATTTAAAAGTGTGATGTTCTACATTAGCATTGTATCTAAAATTGTTAAATCTGGCTATCAAGCTGATTTGTTTCTTGTTTCACTGTGTGACTAAGGTTTGTTTTTGTTGTTGTTGTTGTTTGTTTTATTTTCTTCTTTCAGAAATTATCTTGCCCTAGGTTTCTAGCAGCTCTACAGTGTGGGCTCGGCACAGCTCATTTGTCCACAAAGCACCGTAGCTTCTCTCTAATTGAAAATCATCCTCTTTCTTCCTCACATTTAATGAACTCATTAAACAATATATATCCAAACAGAATTAAATCTGCACTTTCAATTCACCTGCCCTGTAATCATCTAAAGGTAGTGTTTCCTAAAACACCAGTTCTCTCTCCTAAAGAAAAGCTCTAAACTTGTTGTCTCACACCTACTTTTCCAAGGCAAATCACCAGAGCTCTGTTGCTGAAACAAAGTTCAGTTAGATCTTTATTTTTGTAATATTATTATGCATTATAGTATTAGCTGTAAGTTAGTTTTTATAAAAGAGGTTACAGAATATCTTGAGAAGAGAAATTGTCACTGGAGATTTCCAGGTTGTTTATGTATCTTTCTGCAGCCTTGAGTGAGACAAAGATATTGCCATCCTTCGTATTTACCATCTAAACTCTGAAGCAGATGCACATTCCTGTCCCTGAAGCACTTCCTAGGCAGGTGTTTTTACAGACTCTGTCTTTCTTGCTTTAGAAAGCCAAGATGCCTAAATTCAGCATTTCCGACTCAAAAAAAAAATCTTTTACTTTCTGCATCATGTCAAGAAAAGGACTGAAATTTAGGAGATCTGGAACACAGAAGAGTTTAAAATAGGGGGAAAGATGATTTCCACAAAATTTAGAAGGGTTTCTGGATAGACTGTGTTAAATGTGAAATTTTTAAGCATCTGCCTGCTTTTCCTGACAGGCTTCTGCAATCCCTGGCGGCAGACCTCTGCTCCTGAGAATCCGGAGGTTCTCTATTTTCTTCAGTCCTGTCTGAAAAAGCACTTCTCTAACTTTGATTACCATGGCAACTCTTATTAGATCCTTTGTTATCCAAGATAGTGCTAGGCAACAGATTACCCTATTTCATATAATCACGTCTAAGTAAGGTTGAATAATCAACACAATGTATTTTTAAGCAACTTAGTTAAAATACTTCATGGTATATTTTTGATGAAAGGTATAAATGAAATTTCCAGGAATATTAGGGCCAAGAAAGTCACCATACTACTTTTTCTACTACTACCATGTGAATGTTAATGAATAATGTAGTATTGCTGAATGAATGTAACAATAAACAAAATTTCCTAAACTCCTCTGTCTTTCGCAAGCTGCTGCAAGTTCTCTCATCAAAAGCTTTCTGAAGTTTTTCAGTATTTACAGTGAAACCAGAGAACTGAGCAGTATACTTATACAGAGTAAATAAATAATAAAATTCAAGAACGAAATACTGAATTCAGGTGACATTTGCCAGAAAACAGTGGCCACTGAATTCCATTCCTCCTTGAAGTTTGAACACTGGATGCCCCCAGTGCAAAGGATCAGGCAAGGAAATTTAAAACCGTATCTGAATGTATATTTGCCTCAGAGACAGACAGAAATACTTAAATAGCAATGAAGTGTTTCTCATTTTGACCCTGCACTATTGCACACATTTAAGTACTTCCTAAGGAGGCATCTGTGACAGCATTTAGATTTCTACTTACATTCAGGAAGTATCTAACAAAAAATACTTCTAGATTTGTTTTTATTTGTGGAAGACATGTTCAAGGCTGCATTTTAGTTACTTCGAAAAACATCAGATTGACCCAGATTTCAGATACTGCTCTCTTTCCCCCAACTCATTTTCAATTTTAAACCATATAAAGTTCCATAGAAAATAAACTTGTGTTTCTGCCAAATTTATGTGGCACTCAAACCTGCTAATTTGTACAGTCAGAAAGACAAAACATAAAGACAGGAAACAAGCTACCCAGAAGAAACATGATTATTCACGCAGGATTTAAAAGGAGCTAAATAATTTCTCTCAGAAGCATGAGAAGTATTCCAAATGTCATTTACTATATGCATAGGAAAAACAGGGAATAGAAGGAAAACAAGAAAGACTGAAAGACTGTACAACAAAAACTTTTTGTAAAAACATTTGCGTATATCTCAATGTTTTCTCCATAACCTATAATCTCTATTCAGCTATCTTTTAGGTATAATATTCATATACAGAAAATAGTACATAGTTGTCACAAGGAAAAGATAACAAAAGGCAACACTGAAGCAGATGACCTGTATTTGATAAGGAAAAGAAACTGAGACTAACATGATTAATCTCACCAGAAACAGCTACCCCTGAACTGCTCCAAATTCCACTCTGGTATCCTGAGGAGTACAAGGGGTTCCCTCTTTCAGTTGCTGTCACTGATAAACTTCAAATCTCTGAGCCAAGTGAATTTCCATCCACCACTGCAAACAAATAAACAAATGGGGGTGAATTTCCATCCACCACTGCAAACAAATGGGGGGGAGGGGGAAAAAAAAAAAAAAAAAAAAGAGCAAAGCGTCCATCCACGAAGGGGCATCTCAGAGAGAGTAAAATTATCATCAGGAATCATCAGCTGTATACCTCTTTACTTTAAACAAACCTATCAAATATTAGAAGAACGCAGAAGAGTCACAAGTTAGGAAATGCCATATTTACGGTGCCCTCATTGTTCTCCATTATACATGTTACAGTACAACGCCTAATTATCAGGAACATTCAATGCAGGATCATTTGCAAATTGTGAACCTCCAAGCTGGTTGGATCATACCACTTAGGAACTCAGGAGACAAAGTTGGGAATCAAGCTCAGTATATTTGATGGTTTTAGCCAAAGCCTCATCCCTTCTCTGACTGCACTGTTTGCTCGGAATTATCTGAAGTCCAAGATTTGATATAAACTCCAACTTTCCCTCTGAAATAGTGATTACCTCAAGTTCCCTATATAGACCCTATCTAGTTGGCACAGCCTCAAAGCATCACTTTTTGACAAGTTACATTTACATTTAAGTGGTGACAAATTACATTTACTTTAAGTAGTGTTTTTAATCATGCTGATGATACCTACTTCTCAAGACTCCTTAATGCTACTTAATGAGCATCCTGAGGAAGGAGCGACAGTGTTACCCTATAAAACATTTGGCCAAAGAACTGAGAAGTCATACGAAATACAGAGAATGAGACCTCTGTGTAACCCAATATCCCCAGATTTTCTTGACTCATGGGTCCTGGCCTTTGCTTTATTTCTCTCTATATATTCCCCTTTGTTATGCTTTTTGTTCTTTCCATATTTCTATTGATAAAAATGGTGTTTTCAGGTCTAATTAGTTTTTATGCTTTAAAATTATTTGCTACCAAACATTTATAGATCCAGCAACACAGAATTTCTGTTAGAGTACATTTCAAATATATATTTTTTAATGGTTATGACAATTAAGTCAAACAGCCAAATCAAAAAGGAAAAAAGAAAACATTTGGTTCGGAGCTTTTTTGAGATGAGTCTGATTTTTAATAAGTCTAAGTATTCTCAGAAAAATAGTAACATACTTTCAATAAACTACTCTGAATTAAGTAATTGGATGTATCTTACAGAAATTAGAATAAAACTCATGTTACCTTTACTAGAACATTATTGTAGATCTCATCGGACTATACTTTTATATTTCTTTCTACCACATACTACAAATAGAAATGATTCAAAGTACTAGCCAACTTATTTTCTCAATATATAAATAGATTAATTAAAATAGCAAAGACTGTAACAGAAGACTTGAATGCCAACCTGCCTGTCCAGCTGCCAGTATAGTAGGTACTTAATTCTGAATCACAGATTTAAGCAAAAGCAAAACAC
The DNA here is from genome assembly GCA_032273925.1 of Rhynchotus rufescens. Classification (NCBI taxonomy): domain Eukaryota; kingdom Metazoa; phylum Chordata; class Aves; order Tinamiformes; family Tinamidae; genus Rhynchotus; species Rhynchotus rufescens. The sequence goes on from JAVCKT010022818.1 coordinate 37,653, forward strand.
AAGCATACAACTGAGCACAAGTTTTTTTTTGAGACTGATGGAAGGCAGAATCTTAGGTGAAAGCTTCCTTTAAAATATGGTCCAGATTATCTACAAATCATAGCCTCACATTCAGCATTATATTACACTTAATACAGAAACAGAAAAGGCAAACAAGTATAAGCACAGGAAACATCTTACCCTGTGCAGTTTATTCTTAAAGAAATCTTAGCTGGTATTTCCAGTACAATATATATAAAAAAAATGTATAATTTCCCTAAGGAGATAAGAAATCATTATCTTTAGCATGAAAAACTTCATTTTCTTATGTTGCAAACATAACAATGAGAGATTTCTTGGGGTTTTGCTTTTGCGAGGAAATACTGATCAATTAAAACCTCTGATTGTGTACCTGCAGTTTCTTCATTTTTATTGAAGACTACAATGGTTGCCCTCTAGACATTCATTAATACTATTATTCTTGATGAATTTCTCTTTCCTCAGGATATTCAAAGGATACAAAGTGCTCTGAGGGTTGATATATGCCTGACATGAAGCTAAGGTCTGGAAAACCTCTCCAGCAGCCGAAAAAGATAATATTTTACTTAAGATGCCTTCATTAGTCTAGGCAGAGCAATGCCAAAGACAGAAATTTACACCAGCCCTGAGATTCTTAATTACACTCAGTATTGGGATTCAGGGAAAGAAAGACGACATCAGTCTAGTAAAATTGTTCCTTGTTGTTGTCCACTAATGAAATCGAAATTAGGGGCCTATTGGAGAGATTTTCATCTGGCAGTTACTACTAAAGAAAAACATCTCTTATCGCTGCTACTGACTGATAGACTACTTTGCAAGAAAACTGGACACTCCCCACTCCAGAGTATTTAACAACTCGTGTTCCACTTGGAAAGTCTAAAAATTTAAGCCATCTTGTTAAAGCTCCCTTTTCTGCCAGAGAAGCGCAAGCGTCTCCACTCTTTCAGATCTGAGATGAACTATTTGCTGGTTAAATTGGCATAGCTCTCCTGAAAATAGAGATATAGCTATTAAAATGGAAGAAAATGACAGCTTTATTTTTATTTATTTTTTTTTTTTTTTTTGGTGAGCAGTTATAGGAAAGTTTACTTTTATGCTCGCAGTACAAATAAAGTAATATTTAATTATTTCACAAATTCAATATTTTTAAAAGCACAACATCTTCCTGCACAATTTTATGGGGAGACCTGTAACAGCAGGCATAGCTACTTCACATGTATATTTCCAATTAGCCCTCTATACACTGTATTTTATTTGAAAGAGTAGCAGTAAAAAGACTTTCCGTTTAAGTTTCACTGGCTTCACGCTTTGAGTTAGCCACAGTTCTGAGCGGATTAATTTAGATCCCAGAACAACCATTTCTAAAATGCACTACAAGTCCTCCAAGAGCCCTGAGAAGCGGTCAAAGGACAGCTCTAAATGTAGCTTTCTAAGGGGAAAACCCACAACTTACCTTCCAGGCGTGAGACAGACAGAAAGTAGAGTAGTAGTAAGTCCAGCAAGGAAAACGCATAATCTTTAGGCTCATCAAATATAAACATCTCTGATGCCTTTTCTGTTCAATTTAGACAAAATTATCCCTATGATCTATACTCATCACAAAGCCCCACTCCAAGACCCAACAGAAGTGAATGTAATTGGGATACATAAAAAATGTGATATATGTGATATAAATTATTTACAAATTATGAATATGATTATATGATATAAATGAGATATATGGCAAAGGAGCAAATAAGAAAGATTTAACTAATGACTTAGGTGCACAATGCTCAAATTATGGTGAGTAGCTGCCAACTCAAGAGCCCAGGTAAGAGCTTTTATTTAACAGGCTACTGATGCAAATAGCAGCACGTCAGAGCTGATCCTAGAAATGAAGAGGCTGAAGCTGAAAATGGGACTCCTGTGGTAAGGACACATGGTTATATTCTACAGAGACTCCTTTGGACCCTTTTCGTATCACTAGGTTTTCTTTCTATTGCATGTGAACTTTTGCTCCTATCAGGAACACCTCTACCTACATTTATGCTACAGGTCTCTGGAGCATGTGTTCTTGTGTTACTCACCATCTCTCTACAGGAACAGGAACCAAAAGACTCCTAAGTATATCAGAGAGGGCATAACAGCCTCCTCCTTTCATGGGCTTTCATACACTCAAGTAAGAAAATAAACAGATTTTCTTCTTTATTATCGGTCATGCTTTTCAAAAAATACATATAGATTATAAAACCTCTATATATGGAACTCTAAAGCACTTACATGTATCATCCAAGCAAGAATATAACTTATATTTGAATATGCACATGCGGAATGTGGAATTTAGGTCACTATTAATAGGGAATAACAAAGAAGTCGTTTTTGTTATCAAGATATCAGAAATCTTACTATAAAAGTAAGAAGCATTTTCTAATGGTGCCATGATTATAAAATCTCTTGGCAAATCAGAATTTCATTGTAGGTATGTCTTTAAGATTGTTTTTATTTGCTTTTAATGGCAAAAATAAAAGCAAAAATAAAATGGAAAGTTATAAAATATATACACATTTTGACACATTTGTCAAATACATCAAAGACATATCGACATAATAGTCGGACATATTTGAAAGAATAAAAGTATCTAGTGAAGTATCTTCTTTTAACAGAAATATAATTTATATATACTCAAACAATTGCCATTAAGGTATTTTATTAACCAATTAAAGTAGTATTATACTTCTTATTTGAAGGAAATCCTGTCTGGTGAAGATGAAATGCAACTGAGCGCTTAAATGCGTAAGGCTGATAAAACTCCCAAATTTTAGAGGTATTCCATACATATTGAATAAAGTTAAAAATTTACAAGAGTGTTATGAGCCCCATTCATTAAGTACTCTTTAAAATTTTCATTAAAAGCATTTAACTTTAGCAATGTACTTGAGGAAAGCATGCAATATTTAGAGAACTCTGAGATAATAGTTGCAAGCTATTCATGGACAGTTCGGCATTTCTGGGAAAACTATGTGATTGCCTACGAAAGAAAGACAAGAAATATTGGATGCAGGTATCTTTTTAGCCATGAGCAGACAGATTCACAGATATGCTTAAGTTGTCAACCTGGCTGGCTTCAAAGTCTCCAGTGCTCTCAATGGCTCTTGACAAATAACAGCCATCCCCAGACTGATGTAACAGCTGAGGGATCGGATCACGTAGTCAAGCAGTTCTGGATGTCATGACTTAGAGCGCCAAACATTAAAGTGGAATGACAGAAGAGTATTTTAGGATTTACCTTGAGAGCTTTTTCTTCCTTCACAATCTATTTAATTTTTACTATTAAATGTCTCTGATCCAAATTTATGTGGCTCTCAGTGGCCTTTAATATGAAAGGTAATAATTTTTCTCAGTTCAAAACCTTGTTGAAGTCATAGAAAACATGTTTTGTACAGATCAGAGGCTCCCAAGAACGCTTTAAATCCCTCATCTGAGTTGCTCAGTCTCAGATCCTTGTGTGTAACAACAATACCAGTAATGCCATCCTGTGGCTCCCAAATTGGTTCCTGAATTTAATAGAATTGGAACATTTTTTTTTTCCACCCTATTTAAACATGGACAAAGATTTCAATAATCTTGTTTGTATTAATGCTAAAAAACAGAAAGATATTAGCACAACTCATCAACAAAATCCAGAGAACGAGACGAGAGAATCATAGTGAAGAAGCATCACTATTTCCTCTTCCTCAAACCACTCCTCATACTGCAAGCACAAAAAAAAAAAAAAAAAAAAAAAAAAAAAAAGCTTACTTATTTAGCAGGAAAATACCTGAGATATGGCAGAATAGAATTCAGTATAAAAGAAACATAATGCAAAAGCACCTTGGTCACTGCTCAAGGAAGGAAGGAAGAAAGAAAGAAAGGAGTAAATAGCCTCAGAGACCCCCTGGTTAGTTATTATCCAGGCTTGATTTCCACTTTCTTTGATATGCAGCACCGTAGACCTGTGTAATATGGTTATTCTTATCCTAGAGGAATAAAACAAGCATTGAGCTAATAGCAGGGTCACCCAGACTCACAAAGAAGCTCTGCATCTTAAAAGCAGTAATCTTAAAGGTCATTGAAAAAAAACGCACAGAATATGCTAATATTGTCTTTAAAATTGTACTGTAAAGAAAATAAAGACATGCATACCAAATGACTCATGCCTTATAAACTAATAATTTTAAAAAGTCCACATACAAAATGCAGTGAAATTAGTCACCCTGTAAGAATAAAAGCTCCTTTTGTGACATAATTCATTTTCTTAAAAAATAAAGCTGGAGTGACTTAAATGAACACTCTCTCAAAGGTTAAATAAATTGTAATGCCATAGAACTACTGGTGTTTCAAACATTTAAAGGTCAGTTACTTTTTTTTTTCCATTATATTTAAGCTTATCTTGTTATTTCCCTCACCTAGGAAAGTTTTAGGAGGTCCATTTTGACATGGTAACACTGTTGGAAGGGCAGCTCTAGGCCAAACAAGGTGGGTGGCACAAGTTGCTTTCTCTCTGTCAAGCCAGCATCAGCACAAGCCTACATGCACATACAGCAAGAAGGGATGATAAAGATTTGATCTCAGTAAAACTGTGCCAAGAAAAATGCTGTGTCCGAGGTAGCACACACCAGCCTTAGGTTTTTGCCACAAAAAGAAAAATATTGATCTAAATTAGACATTTAGTGGTCAGCATAAAAAGTATTTTTAAGTTCTAGTACGCTCTTTTATCTATGAAGTATCAATATATGTACATTTTAGAAGATCACATGAATCATATTTGATTATTTTTGACAAATAATGGGGAGATGTTTACTTTGTGGAAACTACTAACCTACAAATAGAAGAAAACAACTGGTAAAATTGTTGTTTGGCAACAACAACAATTGTTGCCAAACTGTTGGCAATAAAACAGCATATCATCAATACATGCAAACAATCACTTAAAATTTTACCATTTAAGTGGTCCTAGAACATAAAGTTTTAGGTAGAAAGCACTTATGATCTTCACTGTCTCTCCCTCTACTAAACAAATTTTGTTTTGATCACTTACCTTTGCAGGAACAGCTCCTCCTGCTGTCTTAAAATAAACTCCTTCAGAAATTCCTATCCATGTTGGCCTATTTATCAACAGGTCACAGACCAATTAATTCAAATACCTTCACCTATTGTGAGGTAGAATCAATATATATTTAAAATATTGTAACATATGTTGTTTTCATTATCACTATTGAAGCGTGACATGTAACAGCTTGTCCAAATCGATTTTCAAATAATCTTTGACAGAAAAATGGTTCCTCATATCCTTCATGCACATCCCTCCCTGAGTGCGTTTTGAAACATTACATTTTATTCTCAGTATCTGTGTATCTTATCCCTCCTTTTCATGTTCTGTTGTTATAGATATTAAACTTCTTATTGACTTATTGCTACCTACAGTGGATAACTTCATGGAAACAGTATATAAATTATTATAAATTACTGATTTATAATAGATTCTTTTTCATTCCTGAGAACCTAGGATTTAGAGGGTTGAGAGGAAGGGAAGGACTTTTTTTTTTTTTTTTTTGGATTTTGCACATTTCATGTAAGCTTTTTTTTTAAAAAAATCAATATTATTTTTCTTTACAATTCAGGTTAAAAACTATATGTTCTCTCCATTGTCTTTTTTAATATAAGATATAAATGTAAAAGTTATTAAAAGCATGTGAGAAAACAGGAAAATGCAGGAAAAATTCAATTAAGTATTCAGATGCATACAATTTAAAATCATAAATTCAGTTCATTTTCTAGTTCATTTTTCTTCAGGAAAAAATGAAATTTCTCCTGCTTTGTGAATCTAAAATATTTTAAAGTGATCAGCAAGCTGAATAATTTGAACTTCGCTACCTCAGATTTGTACCTTAAGTGTATTAAGTTACATTTTGTATATTCTGGGTTCTGTTTTCCTTCTCTGAAGTAAAATTTTGGAGTAGAGATATGACCTAGGGTTGTCTTATCCTAATAGTGAGGACAAAAACAGCAGCATATTCTCCCTTAAGACTTAAAACTCATTAAAGAACAAAATTCTTTCATTCTGGAATCTGTATAATGCTTTAACTACCACCACATTAACCATTGATTAAATGTTTGAGAAAACTGTAATTTGGAACCTTTTCAGTGACAGGTGCAGCCTAATGTTTTTGTGTTACCAGTTTATGACCCAGTCTGTGTAACAGGAAGGCAAATATAGTAACAAATACACTGAATATTGGTATTTTCATGACTTAAATATAAAAATATATTTACTATTTATAATAGCATCCCAGTACAAATAGAAATGAATATTGTTCTTCTAAAATGATGTACAAATAATATAATAACAAATGAAAGATCTTGAACATCTGACAAAAACTGACATGGTGACTATGAGCACACATACATAAACAAGCCAAAATGAAGG
>JAVCKT010022818.1:44125-65701 GCA_032273925.1 Rhynchotus rufescens
ATTTTGATTAAATGGTGATCAACAGGAAATGAAGTTACTTAAGCTCTGCTGCAGCAAAAGAAACCTTTATTTTACTCTCCCTCCTGCCTCCACGGAATACTGGAGATGAACTAGAAACAACAAATCCAAGATCATCAGAATCACTTAGGAACAGCGGAAGATTTTTCTATCTAGAAAGAAACCTATAAAAATCAGTTTAATTTGAAGATATTCATGTTTCACAATCTGCTAGTCAACTCAGGGAGGAGAGGTTGCATGTTACCACTTCTCCACTTGGAATTTCCTAAATATGTTATTTCCATGGGAATTTCATGTTTAACACCCCACTGAATAAAACAGCAAAGAACAGTTATCTACTAAATTGTAGGTTTTGTATTGTTAAGAAACAAAGAAAGCTGAGCAACTCTCCAAAGAATGCTCTGTAAGATCTATAATCATTTCAACAAAAAAGCACTATTCTCTAAAAGAATTTATTATACAAGTAGCTATAAAGAAAATAACATTTAGAGTCGGACTAAATTTCAGGATCTAAAGAGCGTGATCCTGTGCAACATGCTCTAGGTAACTCTGCTTGTGCAGAGCGGTTGGACTAGAGGTGCCTTCCAACCTCAACCTTTTGTAATTCTGTGTAACCATTATTGGGTTACAGGGGTATTTTCTCATTCTACCAAAGCTTTTTTCCTATTTCAGTCATAGGAAATTAAATCTGCCTTAGGGTTATAGGATCATCCTGTAAGATAGAGGGTTTTTTTTAGAAATCCAGTTTTTTGATGGTAAGAATACTTTTAGCTATTCAGGGAAGACAAAAAACAATTGCATTGCAAGAAACCTTGCATCTGAGCAAAATCATACCGCTACTATTTTGTTACTATCTCCTTTGAAGTTAGTCACCTAGGACTAAAATTAAATGCTGCTGCTTTATTAAAGAAATGCTACAAATCAAATGTCAAGCATATGTGCACAATTAAAATTAGTATTACCAACACTGTGCTAGTAGTGCTGAGCTCAGAGCTGTTGATTAATTAACCACTCAGTAATGTGTAAGCTGTGGAGTGAAGCCACCACAAAGGGGATCTTCCATTGCTGCTGCTATAGCACAACAGAACATGGTCTCTGCACACAGGGCAACTTGTAATTGCTTGATTAAACAAACAAAGCAAAAACTGTGGCACTCACAATGTCTTAAGCTCACAAATAAAAGGAGCAGGCAATTATGCCAGCAGTCATCTCTATTCACCACAGAGTGAAAAAATTGCTTCTTCAGTTCCAGTTCAACATCGCAACATTTGACATATCAGAAGCATAACAATATTTCCCACCTTTTTTTCATTTTGATTTTTGCACAGGAAAAATAAGCAAGCTTTAAGAATCACTGCACTGGTTATCACATGCATTAGTATGTCCCTGCTGTGTACTTTGAACTAATAACGAAACAATTGCTTTGTGTATGTTCACACCAAACACAAGATGAACCCTTTTTCTCTCTATTATAGCTCCAAGAGAAAGAACAAAGAGAAAAAAGAGAATTTTTTGAGCTTACAGAATTAAGCATCTTAGCTAACTAAAAGTACTTTCGTTATTAATTACAAATATATTCCTTAATGTATTTTTCCAAAATTAATAATGCAAGCAAGATACCCAAAGCACAATAATTTCAGAAATACAGACCAATCAATTTTGTGTAAAGAATAATATGCTTCTAAGAGCAAGAATAGTGTAATTTTACAGCTCACACTCTACAGACAGACTGATGCCATTTTCTACGCTACTCAAAAATCCAAATGCAAGTTCAGGGTAATGAGTCAACTCTCTGCAATTTAACATAATTGCCCCTGTTTATACTGTCTGCAGGTTTGGATGTGTTTAATATTAGGGATATATCTTGAAACTGTCTCTGCCTTTGCATATAAGGTTATTGTACCTATGTGTATAATGACTGTGCATTTGCACTATGTGGCAACCATATAAAAATTGAGAGTCTCAGTAAGGGTGGACCCTCAGTAAAATTAGAAACAGAAATCAGTTCAAGGAAGTTGGAATATTGTCCTTCCTTTGGAAAACATACTAACATCTCATTTCCATTCCAGGTCCTAATTATTAAGCCATATTTCTCTGATCCAGTTCCACAGATAAGGAGGTTTGTCTTCTATCACAGAATGCCACAGAGTCAAGAACATTCTTTTGCCATATGATACTACAGAGAAGCTTCCCTATGAGGAGGAAGTGTCCTGACTTTCCAATCTGGAAATGAAGGATGGGGAAAGAACTAATTGAGTTTATAAAATCAGGAATATTGCTAGAGAACTAAGAAATCAAAATTAAGAACAAAAAATTAGCCTAATGAATGTAGCCTTATTGTCCTCTGTCAACACATACACCAGTTAGATTTTTGTCTTGCTTTCTTGGAATCAAGATAAAAATATAATCATTCAAGGGACAGGGGGGCTAAACTTTCACAATCACTGCAAGGTCCTGCCTGTCTTTTACTGATTTGCTCATCAGGCTCTGTACACACTCTGTACACACTCAAGTAATTTCACTCCTACAGTAACTTTCCTGAACTGAAGCATCTGCAGGATTGGGCCAATTGTCAGTCATTTCCATCTTCCTCATAAATCTCTACACATTGAAAAGCCACCCCTCAGCCTCTTTGCATGTTAATATTATGCCTTCAGCTGAATGGAAATGTATTCTTCCCAGCACTGTCACAGTTGCATATCTTTAATTTTAAGTAGGTAGACTTTTAATTCTGAACCACCATATTGGCTAATGGCTGCTGGGTCTTTTCATACTGTTTTTCTCATGTATAGCTTCTCTACTGCCATTACTATTCCAATTCTTCCATTACCAGTTACAGTATGAAATTATCTTGGAAAAGAAACTTATGGATTGAGCCAAATTTAAGTAGGCATTTCAGTAATACATTCAAATTTGCTTAATACCTTCAGCCCTACTTCTAATCCTTAACTTCAATTAAACTCATTGCTTTCCATTTACAACCATATACTTAGAATTTTGTTTTAGAATCAAAAAATGGGTCTGAAAGGCAGTCAGCAAGTCTGAGGGTCTGATATTAAGCTTGACAGATGTGTTTATAAATATGTTTACCTTTAAAATGCCAGGAGTTACCACAATGAGATGCATCTTGGTGAACTCCATCTCTATAAAGAAATGCAGAAACAAGCTTACTACAAACCTGTAACATTTTTACATACTGTAGAGGGAGAGGAAAGGCAAAAACTGAAAGTCATAGTTTTATTAAATTTATGAGCTGATCCATTCCTTCCCATTAAAAATACCTACACTGATCAATTTGCAAGCTTGCTTTCTTCAAATTTCAAAACTAGGCACTTCTCCTAAAAAACAAGGCAAAAGACAAAGAAGTAAAAAACTTGGTTCACGGGGTTCCTGGAAGTAGACTCTGCAAGCTTATTCATCTACTCGGCACTTAATAAGAAATCTGGTAAGAAACATACAAGTATGCACAGAGTTCTGGAGCATAAAGTTGAAATGTTAAAGAAATTGATCATCCACAGACCTCTTGGGCTGATAGCCTGCTCGCTTATAAAGAGCATTCAAACAAATGCATCTTGAAAGGAAAATCCTTCATTATATCCCTGATATTGTGGTTCCTCCATGTCCATCTTGCAGCTGCTCACATTTCTCATTCTCAGTAATGTTGCCAGGGATTTAAGGATTCACTCAGAAGTAAAGCCAGGCAGCTTACAGTTCAGGTCTTTATGGTCTCTGAACAAGGCTGTAAGAGACAAGCTCTAAGGTGCCACATTGTAACTGTGACTCATAGCAGCTGTCAAGAGGCTCTTACTGCTCCTTTCAGAGCTCTAGCTTAGGCTCACCTGTTTCACTGGGAATTGGAACAAATTGGAGGTACTTGCGGAGTGAAGTATCAGCCTGGGCTGAGAAGCAACAACTAAGAGCAGCACCTCCAAGCAGAATTTGACATTTGCCACCCATCGCTTAAGAGTAGTATATGCTGTTTGAGCACATCTTTTCTGTACTGGGAAAACAAACACTGGGAAACAAATATGTTGACAGGGAAAATGGAGAGAAAACTTCCACCGAGGCAGGCACCAGGTTCATTCAGGACCGAGTGCTATTGACCAAGAGCCTTGACAGGCTGTGTAAATAGGTCAGATCCAGTTGAGGCTCTGGTGAAAACTGAGCCTGTGACTTGCCACCAACGCAAGTCTGTTACTTGCCTATGCTCTAAGGAAGAGAGATGCAGAATACAAGATGAGACCCAAAGATAGCATCATACATAAGCTACAGAGCACTTTTGAAAAGGGTATCACTGGTTTAGATGTAAAATGGAGGACTCGAGCTTAGACAGCTAGCATAGAATGGGAACAACTCTTGCCTAGTAGATTTTTAGCGTCTCTGAAGATCGCTGTTGCCAAACCTGAACTAAGCTAGCTTGACAGACCTACCTTCTCAAGAGGGTAAGGTTCCTCACAGTTTCTACTGTTCTTTTTGCTAAGAGGCCTGATGATAAAACTGTGCCCGAAAATAACCTTCCTGCACAAGTAATAGATGCCAGAAGCCACTGAGAAACACGGCAGGGATTTAACAGCATCGACTCACGTAATATCCCAGCTTCTTCCAATGTGCATAGATCTAAACCTTACACAAGTAAATGTAACCTGTACCTGGTTAGTCCTACTAGACTATCTGAAGGAGATTGATATATTTCTCGTGTATTTTAGAAAAAAAAAGTTGGCTTTTTTTTTTGTACCTGTTTTTCACCAGGTTACCTGATGATTATTTTTCTCTTTCAGTAATGCTCATGCTGTGATTAACTTTACAATGAGTAAGAAGCAAGTAGTAATACATATTGCTTGAAAAAGATATTTCAGCCTTTATAAGCTTTCTTGTGGGTTTTTTTTTCCTCCCCATAAAGCTTGGTGAATGTAACTTCCAAAGAGAGACTTGCTCCAAGAATCCTCACCAAAACTTTGCATGAGAGGCCAGTTATTTTTCCCTCATTTGAAGATTTCTCTAGAAATCCAACACCAGTACTGTGTTGTCTTGAATGTTAAAAACACCCTGTTAATGGAAAGCTGAGCTGCTACTAGCTGATCCTACACAGACTCTTCCTTCCAACTGCCCAGGGTCATGAATTGTAGGGGGGGGGGAAGGAAAAAAAAGAATCCTTTCTACTCTAGATCACCAATCACTTGGCAATTACATTTTCTTGTAAATGTTTCTCCAGGCTGTCCCACTCATTTTTCCTCTATAAGACAAAGACTTTTCCCTCCCTTAACAATACAAACTTCCCCCTCTCCTTCCCCAACATAGGATTTTGTGCTATTAGAGGTCAGGAATTACATAGTGAATTTATGCTCCCTCAATAAAGGTTATTTTCTCACTGCTCCTTTATATATCTAAAAAGCACCTTTGATCATGAAATTCTCTTTGATCAACCAGAGAAAAGTCTTCAGAGGTATGTTAAATTGTTCACATTGTGTAAAATTCTTATTTTACAGGGAGATGGTGGTTCTTCTCTCTTTAATAGTATGATTACCAATGAATGCTCTTTATAAATTTATTATTTTGCAGCTGAACATTCTCCTTAATCATTATTATTTCCTTTATTATGGAATACAGTTCCCTCAGCTTTTTTTATGTACAATCTGTTGCTGAAATCTTTAGTACCCTAAGGATTGAAATCTTTAGTAACCTATGACTGGCTTCACCATGTCATAGTTTCAAGTCTTTTTGAAATGATCAGAGGTTACTAACTTGCATTCTAAGCTCTTTATATACAAAGGGAAAACATGCTTTGAATTGAAATAATCCTGCTGTGGCCAGATGATAATGAAGTAAGAACAAAACTAAGGTACCTTAGGAAGTACACTGCATAGTCTCTTCCAAAATCGTAGTCTGTATAGAGCCGAGCAAAAAGCAGTTGTGCAACAGCCAACCTTTCCACTAAACCAGAGAGAGCAGTGCTGGGGAGATACTTAGTAAAAAATTAGTGAACTAGGTTTTCTCTCTGCTCTTCTATTTACTTAATAGAAAGGGCACAAGCACAATATCCACTTACTTTTAGGCTATATCATCCCACAACAGTTCAAATTTGCCAAACCTCCAGTTACGGGAGGATCACAGTTCAATCAAAGAGACCAAGCTATGAAGTTCCACAGTTAGGTACAGAGCATCTACAGGTTGCATGAAATTGTCAGGGCTCTCAGAGTTTTCTATCAGCATCACTTGTGGACAGGCCTCCAAAGGAGTCACATAGAATAAAACATTTTCCTGTTAACTATGTCAAAAAAGAATCTCTCATAAAATATAAATGAAAACTTGGAACCTCCTTAAGGAAAAGAGCTGGTTAGAGTTAATTATAGTATTTTATTTAAATTTCAGCTTTTTTTTTTAATTTATTTTACCACTAATTCTCTTAGAGGTAGCATTCCCTCTGATGACTATAATACACAATTATCAACATTTGAATTTATTTAATCTTCTCCTGAAAGCTGCTGTGATTCTGAACTGACACATACATTCTAAGCTAAATGCATTGAACATTCTCCTAGGGAAAATTAAGACAGCAGTGAGATATCAAATAGATAATTATAAGATCTGGGCTTTTTTCCTCTCTTGGCAATAGCATTTTCAAGCAAATGTAAAAGTATTCACTATAAAAACCAGCATTACATAAAATAACCCAAAGCACAATGAATCATGCATTACAACTTTCTAGCACTTAGGTCAGTAAATGGAAGCACCTCTATCTTTTTCTTCTCCTAAATGGGTAAAAGTTGAATTCTGCAGTGATGCTTGGGTCTGTTACTTAAGATTGTATCAATCTCTTTTTCATATGCACTTCTCTGCCTTATAGCAGTTGCCTTAAATGACACCCTTAGGCAAGAAAGAATCTTCTCTAATACTTGGAAATCCTGAGCATTGACTGCTTGATGTGAAAGTTAATGATTTATAATCTAGTTTTAAACTCACTGCAATGGATGAGTTCAAAGAAATGAACACAGTATGTGGGTAACTAATTCAAAAAAAAAAAAAAAAACTCAGAGAAAAATGCATTTGGAGAAAATGTATAAAGCATGGGTTTTTTTTCCTTAAAGTGGAAGTTTATAAATTTACATCTTACATTTTAAAATATGGCTTAAAATATTAAAATCCTCCGCAAGTGTAAAATACAACCGTTTGTTTAATATAAAGAGAATTCCATAGCATTTAAGTAACATTTCTTTTCCTTTCTTTTAATTTTACAGACAGGAGATAAAAAACAGATTACCCTACCTGGTAACTAAATTTCCCCAGTTCTCATTCATTCTCAAATATCTTTCACCTCATGATGTTTATTTGACCCTATTGGACTTTAAGGAAAGTGATATTTTTTTTTCTCTCTATTATTCCAAAAATAATTATAATTATCAATTGATAAAGAATTTAAACACAAAATTGAATTTTCTTATGCAGATTTAAAAGGTCTATCCTTTCAGTAAAATAAAAAAAAAAGATTAGGAAAGCAGTAAAGAAAGACTGTCTCATGAAGTCTTAATATAAAAACAAAATAAATACTTTTTCACTACAGTTCAACATATGTAATATGTATGTCACAAATTCCCAGGTAAAAGTACTTTAGGGTATGTTCATTTTGCTTTTTAATATAGTTACTCTATATATAGACTATTATATTTTTTTCACAAACTACTACTACTCTTTTTTTTTCAATTCTCATCTTTCAGAAGTAAGAAGGTGCATCAACAACTGCTTGAACAGCCATATCCCATGACAAAGAGTTACTGTATCTTTGTGAGGGAAAAAAGATTGCCTTTCTGCTAATGTGTTGATACAACTCACTGAAGTCTTTGGAAAGACTGGAATACTTCTGTGGAACACACAGTCAGCAAGAGTGCTCAGTAAAGACTTTCTTATAATAGCCTTGGCACCCCAAAGTATGTAGCTTTGCAAATAGCACCTACCTGACAGCACAAACTTCCTATAACAAAATACATAATAAATTGTAGAGTTGCAGTTCTCTACAGGTAATTTGTGCCTACATCAACAGAACTTCATAGAAGGCTGCATCATATCCAAAGGACAAGGATATCTTATACAGAGACAGTTACAGAATCAGACATTCACACACAGAATTCTTTCTTTCTACTTTTTATTAAATGTACTGTAAGTCAGAAATGAGATGCTATGAATTATCCAAGAGAATTCACAAAATTTTATCCCTATTGAAACTCTTTTACAGGCTATATTATGTATAAATTTTTCTAGTTTATTTTTGTCCTGATTATTATTAACATTCCTTTCCCTAATTTTACTTCTTCAGTGAGTTTTGTGATATGACATTTTAAATTTGGCAACCATTTTAATTTTAATTGCCTTCCTGCTATTTAAAACAAAATCTACTATCCTAGCCTTAACTGAACTCATTACGTTTTCATTCTTTATGAGTTTTTTTTCTCCAACCACTAGTGACTTCAAGAAACAAAGACATCAAGTCTTGCCCTTAAAGTGTTTATATAGGAACATTATAATATAAAACCAGAGAACTGGATGTCCTTATTAGAACCTGTACTTCGTAACATTACTTTTTTAGAATTTATGTTCTTCAATTGCTGTGAAAGAGCTAAAAAAAGCCTAGACTCTATGATTCTCCAGTCACCCTTAGGCACTGCAGGGATGGAAACAAGAAGAACAATATTACTACCTCAATTAATGAGACAACAGAAAACAGGTCAAGAGAAGCTTACAGCTGAGGCAATCATGACATGTCTTGTCTCTGGACTTATATTTATTAAATCCTCTAGTTACCCAGGAAGGCCATTCTTTTCTAAAAAAGCAATGATAGTTCATAGTTAGGACCAGCTGAATTCCCACTAGCATCTCTACACTGAGCCTTCAGATAAAACGCAAAACGATTATCCAATCCATTTAGAATAGAGTGGCCAAATTAATTTTTACTCCAGCTTGATTTTTTTGTGTGTGTGTTTGAAATGAGAATTTTACAACCGTGGTGTGAATTTTCATATTTTCATAGAAATTTCATATAGGGAAGGGCAAATGAAACTCAAATTCAAGTCATTCTCAAACAGAAAAGACAAATCTGTCTTTCCTTTCTTAGGAGTCCCACTGGTCAGGATCACTTTTAATTTCCACTGGAGAGTCAATAGCAGTCCTTGAGGCAACCACTGTCAAAAGATATGCATTGATCAAGTAAAACTCCAAACTACTCCTGCTTCCCAGACAGCACTGCCTTTTGCAATTTTCCTCATCATAAAGAGGAGCACTGCTTTTGACTGTTTCAGTCTTCCCTAGAGGACTTTCTTCAGGACTTTCCTATAATCAGATTTATGTCAGTAGAAGAAAATTAGAGAAAGTGTATGAAATATCTCATAGCAAGAAATGCTTCCAAATTAACAATGAATACTTCAATTAAAGGTTAGACATGTCATGAAATCACTCAACCAGCACCTTAATAGGATATTACATGGCCTAAATAGAAATGGTTATGGTTTACAGTTATTATCTATGACCTATTTTGCAACTGCTAAGGCAAACTTTAATGCCCAGCTACCAATTCATATTGAAGAAGATCCTAAAATGCTGAGTGCATATTCTCTATGTACTCTTCAGATGGAATTTGCACAGACATCACTTGGAAGTCGGACATAACACCAGGTCAAAAAGCTAAAATATGCAAGAGAAGCCAACGATAAATGATTGCCTAGTAGTAGAATTTCAGATTGTAATGGTCCCATTACAGTTGTCTCAAATATTTTCAAGTATATTTAGTCATATGCTCAAAAATACTATTAAGACTACAGAGAAACGGTCTAGTTTGATAAGTCTTGCCTTCAGTTCCTGTGTCAATCAAAGCATCACTCACCTTACCAGTCCTCCTCACTCTCTAGGCTGTTGTTATGATTCTGTCAGCTAACACTGTGATAACATAGAGACCTGCAAAAAGAAAAAAAAAAAATCATTAACAACCTCTATCAGTTCCAAAAGAAAAGATCACTGGCAACCTCTATCAGTTGAAATGCAAGGTTTTATCTGTGGTGAATGACCAATTCTGCTGGTGTAACTTCAGGCCAGAAGAAGTGCACAAAGAAGAAGGAGAAAATGGCAGAATGAGCTATGGTTGAAGTTCTAGGTTAGAACTAACTGGAGAAGAAATAAAATTTTATTTCCCCTACATATCTGATTTATTCCGTAAGAGCTGAACTACTGGATATTTTGCAGGTGTATACTGCTTTTAACTAGAGCTAAGAGATTTAAATCAAAACTAGCATATTTACAAGAAATTCTTCTGTCCTAGCAAATTGGTGTTTTCTAGCAGAAAGCAATTTCTTACCAATTACCAAATACAATAATTTGTCTGGGGCAAAACATTCTACATGGTTTGAGCTTTTTCTCCCATTCCTCATGTTAAACAAAGGGAATGATACTCAGGCTAGTGTTCTCTACAACTACCCTTACACAAATGCCCAGTTTTAACAACATAGACAAGTACACAGATTGCTTCTTATGTGTGTCTACAATTGAAATTCAGCTCTGCTATTTTGCTCTATAAAAGAACATAGATACCAAAATCCTTTAGTTCAAAAGCCTGGAAAAATATATTCAAAAGCATTACAGCAGCACTGATGGGATCACTGAACAACATTAGAAAATCTTCCTAATCCCTTTTCAGTATAACAGAAATAATCTCCCAGAGAGATGCAGAGAATCTCTAACCACAGAGCTGAAACAATTGTAAACTTCAACTTTAACAAAAAAAATATTTTTTATCTTTTTCATGACTTCTTTGTTATTCTAAACAAAATAACTTTCTACTTTATGCATCAAAATTGTTATGAATAGAATATGAAAATAAGTGAGGAAATACCTATGAATGTCTTTGCATACTTAAAAAAATAATTCATTCATGGAAGTGTTGTCTCCATTTTTTCTATAAAAAGAAATACTAATACAGATATGTAAGAGAAGCTGTACATAATAAAAGGCTAACAACCTTCAGGGTGTCCATTCACCATAAAACTAATTTCACACCTAGTCTATTATGTAATGTGCTATGAAAATGGTCTTTCCTTTAAGGTATCATTATACCAGTTTGGACCATATAAACTCAGTTCTGTTCAGTGATATGCGGACTACTCCCAGAATAATTTGAAAGCTACTAGGATAATGATGTGTATCTTCTGTTTCAAGAAATGGAAGCTAGCATGCTGGGTGCAAAGAAACATACACCAAAACCACCACTTTTTTTTTTTTTTTTAAACAACTCCTTGTTTTCCCCTTTTTCCTAAATATTTATCACAAGTGAGAACAGCTATTGAAATTAGATTAATGATTATTTTTATGCCTTATATACCTTACTGGACATTCCAGATATTTCTAAGATTGATGCAACTTAATGAAAGAATTATTTGATCAATAGGAATATCTAGAGATAGATTATATTTGAAAAATTCAATTATTTAATGAACAAAATTAAAAGGAATAGGAAAAAATGTAATTACCTGATAAAATTAACTTTAAAAAATAGGTCTTTTTCATTTTAAATGAAAAACTGATAGGTCTTTTAGACTGATAGGTCTTTTTCATTTTAAAATTCTGTATTTTGTCTCAGCTGGAGAAAAAAAGAGCATTAAATAGCTAATGAACTAGAAACTCCATGAATTTGGCTATTTGTGCAGATAGAAATTTTTTCCTCCTAAACTACATTCCTGAAATTCAGATCATATCTGTGAATTGGAATGGCAGAAGGAAGTCTCCGGCTTTTTAAATATGCTTTCACAAAGACAAAGAAATAACATAAGCTCTTAAGCTACTCAACATCTATCTAAATCAATAAGAAGCTTTCTATCAATTTCATCAGAAAATTAGAAAGCAACATCTACATTCTGCTACAGTGAAAGTTACAAGGGAGTATATTAAAGTCATGTAGAAAACATGTAAAAAGAAGTGTAGTCATTCAATATTTCTCCACTACAATGAGCAAAATGTTTAACTAGTATCTATTTAAATTAATTTCAAATAACTCAGCTTATTATTTACCCTTCCTCTTCTCAAAATCTTGCAATAAGTGACCATAAAGAAATTTCAGAACTGTCATGACTTGATGGTTATTTCCTTAATAAATTCATTCACTGACAGGGGACACATTGGAAATATGATGTGGAGGGAATATATCAATTAATATGCTAAAAAACATTGCTTCCAGCCAATAACAGTATCTCTTAGAACGTGATCAAAGCTAAAGGGGATCTCTTGGCAGCAAGTTAGCCAATAAAAAAAAGCAAACAGATGGAGAATGTAATATATTCAAGATAAATAATGAGTGTCTCAAACAGCATTACTTTTTCTTGTCATTCTAAAATTCTAATACTTCTCAGTTGCTAGGATACTCTATCTGAACAAAGTACTTTTTCCTTTCCTTTTTCCTTTCTTGCTACTTCAATTGGCCACTGTTGAACTGCTTTCATTGTACGCAGACAGGGAAGGCTTAAATTGCTTATGTTTTTTTCCAGCAGCAGCTAGAATCCTAACAGCATACATGGATAATAAAATATTTGACAATTTCTTAATATTTAGTTAGTGATTTCTCTACATTTCTACAGGGAAGAGCCTGCTATGCCTGACATGCAAGCACTGTTCCAGGGTCTCCTTAAATTGCTACCATTTCAATCTGAGTCTGAAATGAAAAAACAACACAAGAGACAATAACCACCCACCCCTCAAATGCTTCTACTTTAAAGAAACAAGCTATAACTTATACAGAAAAGCATGGAATTTATATCACATTTCACTACCTTGCACAAACTTCACTTCCTTAAGATACAGAATCCTATGCCTTATCATAAATAACTTTTCAAAAATCCTCGTTAATACATATGGATCTCAAGCTATCTGGAATGGGGAACTCTATGTGATAAGATAAATATATTGTACAGGCTAAGCCTTCCTCAAACATTCCCAAACCCTTTTACTTTTCACAAGCATACTTTAACCTATACATAGCAGAAATTTACTGGGAGAAAAATGTAAACAGTTTCAGAATATATAACAACCAATTACTGTGTTTTCACAGGGATAATATATATGTAAGAATGTTATGAATTGCTTTTATTTTATCAGATGTATTTATCATATGGCTTGTCCTCATTTTAATACAAAGAAAATATAATGTTTGTAACAGTTTCTCTTGATTAATATATTATAATTCTCAAGTTATTTTGTTATCAGATTTTACAAGGAAAAATTGTTTGACAACAATCTATTCAGCAAGCTTGCAACAACAGCCATTACTGCAGTTGCTGCTCATCTGTGTATGTCCTCTTGGAAGGTCGTATCAAAATTACAAAGGAAGGAAACTGAAAGAAGATCAAAATTCTTACATGAAATGAAAAAATAAAGACCTACTGTGTGAAGCATCACAGGAAAAAGATTTAACAGAGAAAGAAATCTGTACTTGATTGAGGGCTGCAATTTTAAGCAAGGGCAAGGAATAAGATCTCCTCAGCAGAGTCTACAGAAAATGCAAGATAAATCACACAATATGCTTGAGATAGATTTTTATCACTGTAACTGGTCCCAGAGCAGTGTTTTAGAGAGCAGTATAAGTGCAAAGGATATATTACAAGAGTAACATTTATCAGAATCAATTCCGAAGTTTTCTGGGCAACGTCTGTTGACCTTCACCATACTTGGTGCACGATAATGTGAAAAGGACAAGAAATTTATGAGTAGATGATAATGTTTAGAGATCAAAGCTCAAAGGATGCTTTCATCTGATTTGCCAGTCATGCCAGGAACCCTTCTCGCAAATAAAAACTGATTACACAAACAGTACTTTTTGCTACATCCTCACAGCAAAATTAAGAGCAATCCAGAGCAGCCTACAACATAGGTCCACCTGAATTTACCCAAATTGGTCTAAAATTTTAGAATTTTCAGATGGCACCAAATTAAAGTCGTAAGATATAACAAAAGGGAAAAATCCTTTTAATTGGAAAACAGCGGTGCACACACTGAATACACCCATTTCTGGGGGCAACAGCCTATGGATAGCCTGTTATAGTGATGGGCATTCCAAAAACACAAATAAATTAGATGTAAACAGACGCAAAGCATGGTGTAACACCAAAAGCAAAGAAAGTTTATCATAAATTGTGTACAGTAGGAAACAGCAAGATGAAATAAAGTTTCTCCCTATCAATCGCATAAACCTTGATTGAATCATTAATGAACTTCATTCTGCTAAGCACTAACTACCCCGAACACTAAGTTAAGATACCAAGGTTCTGGCCAACTTTTTCACCAATTTCGGATTTCAATCTGTCACAGTGAGATTTCTTAAGAAGTTCTAAATGACAATGGTTTATAAGACAAAAATAATGAAAAAATCAGACCATTTTAAAGTGTTCCACATGAATATCCAAAATATAAAGTCTTTTTTTTTTAATTTTCTAGAACATTGACCTTTTACTAACGTAATATTAGGTGTGGCCCTTTTCAATTATACTTTCTTTTTTTGAGATGTTTTAATATCATATTTGAAAATTCAGAAGACAAAATATTGATATTGCACTGAAGATACATTCACATTAACCATAAACGTTGAATATCGTTTCATATGCTTCTGAACTCTATCTCCAGTCTTCATGTCTCTTTCTCCACTAAGTATTTTAGCCTTCATATTTCATGCACTTTTCCATCTCCTCAGTTTAACACTGAGTTTTAGACTATCAGTGTCCAAGTCCTGCTGTTCATACCCTTCTCATTCATACTGAATTACTAATGAAGCAGCAAGTTATTAGAATGATGATATCTCCTTGTGATGCTCGTGCCTCAAAGGCAGCACTTGATTTGAAGGCAAAGGAACGAAACACGGGCTGCATTCCACCAGCAGAAGTATATATACTACCAAAAAAAAAAAAAAAAAAAAAAGTGCACATACTACAAAAGTATATTTTTAGGGAACAAACTGATTCACCCACTGTATTGGCAGGGTGAAATTTATCTATATTTTGCCACTTGCTTTATTGTGGATTCCCTAACTCGGAGTAGACTCTGGCCTAGGTATTTAAATCAGATTAAAAGACTTTCTAAAGACACAAACTGTCAAGGATAAGTAACATTCTCTACTGTTGTTTTCCTCAGTGCAAGGACAGCAATCTATTATCTTTTGCAAGGCTTTTCATACTGTGTTCTTCTGTGAATCTTCCTGACTTAAACTTATGGTCTTTTCTGATGGTGTTTTACCAGCTCAGTTATACCACTGTATAATAGAAACTGTTGGTATCTCAGCAGTAATGACAAGCCTCTTTTTGTAATGAGATTGAAAGGCAGTGGAAGACTGATTTTCTCAAAATTTTACCTTCAGGTCAAGGTAAGAGACACATTTTTTTTTTTTTTTTTTTTAAACAGACATAAGTCTACTATCCTTGATAAATAACAAACTTATTAATAATTCCCTTCGTACTGTAGTGAGGTAACTTATCCCTTCTACTGAAAAGATAAACTGAGCCTAAGACCTTGACTGACTACTTCACTGGGCACACACAGAAGTCAGTTTGCTCAAACCACCAGTGAGTCACTGCGGGAAACATAATTATAGGTAAAAGCTCTGGATTCTCAGATTTCTTTACCATCTTCTTGGCAATGCTGCCACCTTCTTTGAAGTATGGCCAAAACAGGCTTCAAAAGTATTCTTGCATTAAAAATAAACATAGGAAAGAAGAACAACTCCAGTCTAAAAGACTATTTTTTTATATGAAGCATAATAGAGATATTTAAGATTCTAAGTATATTCTGAAGGATCATAGGATAATATTCACTGTCAAAAAAAAAAAAAAAAAAAAAAAAAGCATGCTTTGAAACATACAGGAACAAGAGAACGCCCATTTTGCATGAAAGTCTCCAATCTCACTGGATGGTCTTCTCTGACCATATATAACTTCAAGGCCATTTTAAAAATAGTAAGATTGCCATGATTTTTTTTTTAGTATTCAGAAAGGCTTAGAGGGATGCCTTCAAATACTACCTTAAAACAGAGCTAAGTAATTTCTAAGTATTATTAATTTTCCTATTATGAAATGCAGTATCGTCTTCTTTAGCTTAGAGTAGCTACATTTTTACCCTGTGAAGGAGTTAAGCCATGTGTGTAAAGGTACACAACTAGCCGGTGCTTACAAAAATCAGCTACTGACAACTGCAATACCAACAGATCAGAAATTCCACTGAGTTGTGACAAATCTATCATTGCAACCTTGCCTTTCCCATTGGGGTACTTTTTAACTGAAATACTGCTTGAGACTTTGACCTTTATTAATACAGCAAACAAAATCCAATGAAATAGTAGTAGTACAATAGGATTACTAAGTAAAAAATTCACAGAAAGTTCATACTAGAAATGAACTTTCTCCTCCAAAAATGAACTCCAAAAGCCAAAAAAGAAGTATGAAATAGTTTCTAAATATTAAAACTGTACTTATTCACATTGGGACTACATCTTTAAAAGGTGTGTTACAAACTACTCTCATACTTCTATTTATAAAAATGTATACCCATTTAATTTTGAAAACTTTTCCCCACCTATTAGCAGGTGTCATAACAGCCAGCTGGAATCCATACAATTTAATCTTCATTTTCTCTTTCTGCATCTGTCTTTTTTATGCTTCAGTATTTTTCTCTTTATACTTTTTAATGTTATCTTAGCATTTGAGAACTTTTTTATTTTAGTTAATCTACTATAGCTAACAAAACTGGTCATAGACCAAGCAAAATTTGCAAGTACCTGAAACTGCTGTGTGTGCTTTCAGATGCAGAGATAAAATACTAATTTTCCAACAACAATTTCATACTACCTTAATGGCTGTCCCATGGCCAATTAGTTATAAGGCTGGCACCACTAATACATATTTTGCTGAAAAGTGGCTTGGATATTTTAATTATAGCTATTTCTAACTAATGTTGTTTAATGGCAGCAAGCACTATTCAGGAGCTTAGAGACAGGCACATGATAATAGTATGGTAACACGGACACATCTGTAAGATATGTGGGAGAAATGAGCTGCTCCCATAGGCAGGTCCAAGCAAAACAATTTGCTAATAAATACATTACTACTGTTATCCAGCCCAAACTGCTAGAACACCAGAGGTTGCAAAGTAATGGAAGCAGTATGCATGTGGTACACAATCTAAGTAAAACAGCAGCTCCCACTTAGTCTCCAGAGTGCAAAATGGTTATTTCAGGCTGTGGAGAAAGCAGGAGAGCTGCAGCCACCTGGGCCTCATGCACATATGCAGCCGAGGGAGGCAGCTGGAGGTCCCTTAGAGAACCATGGGGGGTTTTTACTACCCCATCTTTCAGATGCAATGCTGGAAATCTGAGGTATTAAAACTACACCAGACAGATGTTACAAGGGGCAAGTAGCCTGGGGGAAGTCACAAATTTCTAGCAGTGAAGATTGCACAGAAGGACAAAAAAAAAAAAAAAAATTCATTTTTCTAGATCTACAATTAATACTAGGACAGTCAGTGCAGAACTAAGCAGTCTGGCTTTCCAGGCTTTCTTTAGGTTGAGGATTGCCTTGAAAAAAATATGTTGACAATGCACTTTAACACTGCATTTTTTACTGGAGGCTCAGACCAAGCAACTAAAACGGAATCCAGTTGTTTAACTAACTACAAACACTGTATGTGATATTTGTTTTACTTGTAACCTTTTGCTTTCTATTTCGTAACTTGCATCTTGACCTTAAAACTCACAGTATAAATCTTTCTCTTTGTTTTACTACAAACACTGTATAAACCCTGCATTTTGTATACAGATGAGACCAGTGACTTTGAGTATCCTAACTTTTTATAAAGGGAGAAAGCTCAAGAACTGCGTGGTGTGCTGGCCCTTTGAGGGACATGTTTACAGGTCAAAGTTCTGCAAAGTCCTTTGGGTCAATCTGCCCATAGCCAGCACAGTTGCCTAAGCTACTAATATGATGAGGAATAACCATAAGCATAATATATAATAATTATTATTATATTATATTCTGAAAAGTCTGCACTGGCAGATCCCCAAACCTTACAGGCCTCTCAATCATTTTGAGTCCACTTTTCCTGCCTTGACAAACACACAGAAATAAATGTGAAAAAAATAAAAAATCCATGTTTTCAGAGCACTGCATAGACTGATACATGATATAGGCTGGTCAAATGACTTTGGAAGTCACTTTTCTTGCTTCCCTAACACATATTTCACCTCACTCAGATGTTTGCATCAGCCTTTCCTCCCAAGCAAAGATAGTTACACTTCAGGTGCCTTGTCATGATTTTTTTTGCCAAGCAGTTCTGTTCATTCCATGAACAGGTGAAGAATGGAACAGAAAGGGATTTGGAGAAAAATAAACTTATGGTGATCAGTCTAGTATCTGGCACAATATTACAAAGTACCTGCAAGGACTTGAGCAGAGAATGATTCCTGGAAAGTCAAACAATACATATTCATATTATCTTCTTTAGCAAAATCTCAAACATAGCCTCC
This sequence comes from Rhynchotus rufescens, assembly GCA_032273925.1. Classification (NCBI taxonomy): domain Eukaryota; kingdom Metazoa; phylum Chordata; class Aves; order Tinamiformes; family Tinamidae; genus Rhynchotus; species Rhynchotus rufescens. The sequence goes on from JAVCKT010022818.1 coordinate 62,670, forward strand.
AAAAACATTCCCCCAGAAAAACAAAACAAGATGTCAGAAGAGGACAAATAGTGCAAGAGCCATTCTTTTCATTTTTTTTCATTAATTAGATGAACTTCTAATGCATTAACTTTCATCCACTGATATCCTATCCCATATATCTCTTACTTTCCAACACACAATCGAAACATAATAGCCTGATTAGGCCATCTTTTAACTTCAGTTCCGAATTCAGTCTCCCTTTTTGCCTTTCTCTATTTATTTTTATAGGTGACCAGAATATTTAATAGATATTCATCTACTTCCCTACCAATTAACTCGCAACAAGATGCAGGCCTACAAGGCATAATTACTAGAGTATTACTCATTCTGCTTGTGTAAATTAATTCACAGTTAACTAAACTACTTCACAAACTTGTACCAGCATTATAGCCCAATCATCTTTGTGGCTTATGGCTTATGTTACTTATATGGCTTATGTTACTTTAAATGAATATAGGAAAAAACACCAAACAAAATCTTTGTTCATCATGATTTTCATGTTAGCAGGTGTCTAAAACCAACAATTATTTATTTATGAACAAAATGAGATGTTAACGTAAACAAAATAAGTTCCAGATACTGCTTTAAAAAACTAAGTCTGACCTTTCACTTACTGGATATTAACATGGTAAATGACAGTAAAAATCCAAATCACAGTAGTACAGTTACTGTCAAATTTCCTTACTGAAAACCTTAATGAGTAAAGTTTTGTGATCAAAAACATAGTGGAGGTCAGATTGGCTTGAAAATCTATTAACCCAAATCTTATGGATCATTACTGAAATTCTGTTCTAATATAGTTTTGTTCATTACGTAGTAGTAGACCTTTCAAGGACACTTTGAAGCTCATTCACACAGAGCTTAACAGACAACTCTCACAATTTAGTTAATGAGTTCTCCCCTCAGAGGAGGAGCTCTTTTATTATAGATCCCCATTGTGCTACTTATAGCACAAACACACGAAGAATCATAGCTTTGAATCCACTGTCTAACAAATGGTGGTAAAAAAAAAAATTAGATGAAGAATATAGTCCTGTAACTTAAATTCAACTGTGCAAATAAATTTGTAACAACCAAGCTTTTAAAAGCTCATTTAAAAATAAAGCTTCCTAATTTTAATATTCAATGTGCAAATTAATTCTCTCCAGGCTCAAATTAATGATCTATAAAGATTCCAAAGCTCATTATCATCTAGTCCTTGATAACAGTAGCAAACATACAATCTTTCCCACAATACAGGAAGTCTTATTTAGACATAGTCAAGCAAGAGCTTACCCTCAAAAAGTTTTTTTTTTTCTTTAAGTTCAATGTATATCATTCTCAATCTCAGAAAAACTCTAATCTTGCCACATCTTTGACTTAAAAGGAGGTTCCCATCAACCAAAAATAAACATAGTGGCAACAGTATAACAAAGTAAAACACGCATACACATATTTCTCTTCACCTTCAAAAAGGTTATCAGTAGCATTTGACAACAAAAATATCAAATTTGTATCAAAATATGAAGTTTTTAGTTCAGGTGAGAAATACTGGGGCGAAAAAAACCCCACAAACTCTAAATTACCCATCCCCTTGTCTTGTGGAAGCAGAGTTGATGCTTGTTAAATATCACAGACACTAGTGGGCCCTTGATAGAACTAGTGGGTGATCAGTAGAAAACAAATGAAGGAAAGTATTTCGCAGAACAAGCAGCAGAGTTCGCAGCCAGCAAGAGCATGGGGAGGAAGACAGTATTAATGAGTTGAAATATGTATTAGATAGATTACTGCACAGCATACATGCAGCAAAAAGGATGTCAGGGACAAATCATCAAATATCCTTAATTGTGCTTGCTGGCAGAGCACAAGAGGAATGGACTCACTGGATTATTTCTGAGCACATGATACCATGCTAGGCACTTTAGAGGTCTACTGAAGGATGGCACTTTTAATACATTTGTGTTTAGCAAAAGCATAAACACAACAGGGAGAGGTACCTTTTCATAAAATAAGACACAAGCCTCAGTTCTTTTAGAAGGAAACAAGAAATAAAGCAGAAACTGAAATCACTTGTGCACATTGCACAAATATCGTTAGAGAAAAATGCTTGGATTTCCTTCAACGAGCTTTGGACCAAATAATATAGGTCAGCTAGTTTCAAAACTTTTTCTTCCCACGTAGCTTTTCTGCATGACCACAGCAATACAATAATTGACTGTGCTCAGCACAGATATTTCTACCAGCTTTTTCTTTAACCTCCAGCAGCGAGTTAACATTTGAAACTAAAAGACCATCGCAAGGAAGTAAGGTGGGAAGTCCTGCTGAGGCAGGGCAGCCTCACTTTGCTACAATTTGCAAACAGTTGCTAAAGAACTGATATACTTGCAAAACCCACTAAACAATCAAAACTTGCCTCCCTGACGGTGCACAGAATCATTGATGGTGCACAGAAGAAAAAAAGTTACTTATAATACCTTAAACAACATGTGAGTTTAATTACATTTTTCTCGAACAAAAGACAACGCACTCAGCAAAAGTAAACTTCTCAATACACTAAAACATGCTAGGGAATTTGCAAGAGCATAAATACTTAATAACAAGCATTTGTCAATGCAAATGGGCAAACAGGCAAAGAGACAAGATGGTAGACAATGGTCAAAGAATACTCATAAGGACCTTTGCACGGTGAAGCAAATATTCTGTTTCTTATTAGTCTGTTTGCTCCTTTCTATCCTAGACTTAGAAATAACGGCTTGTTACAAAAGGCAATACTTTTTACTACGAGTCATCTTAACATGCCTGTGGTAACTGAAAACTTCAGACAGCTTCATTTTAGCAGGAACATTAGAAAAAAAGGATGTAATTTGTCTGTGCATGGACTAGTTTGTCTTCATTTAGACAAACTCCTTTTAATCACCAAAAAAAAAAAAATTGCTGACACTACACCTAGTTTCACAACTTCATAGAAACCATATGCCAGTAGAAAATCAGTTATAACTTAAATAACCTAAGTTTCAGGATCACTCAGCTGG
>JAVCKT010022819.1:0-19328 GCA_032273925.1 Rhynchotus rufescens
ATTAAAAAAAAAAGAAAAAAAGAAAAAAAAAGAGATTTAGGCTTGAATCCCAAGAACTAGTAGCACAACCATTTTGATAACATATAGCAGGTTATATCAGCACCAAATTTATTAACAATGAGCCAGTGCAATTGGTCCCACTACTCCCACAATGATGATTATGTTTGCTGTCTGTACCTACTTAGTTGTGCCACTTGCACAAACAGCAGTCCCAGTCTTTCCTGTGCCAAGTACAGCCAGTACAAATGGCACTGAATGTCAGTGCAAAGTCAAACAGCATGCTAAGTGCTCTCTGGTCTCAGTCCCAACATCTTGTCTCAGCACAGTGAGTCGCAGGCTCTTTGTGTCATGCCCTGAACCAGGTCCCTTTTCATCTTCTTCCACCAGTGGCACAAAAGCTATTAGCATTCCTACACAGAACCTCTGCATCCACTTAATGTTTCCTTACATAAAGCCAAAGCTTAAAGAATGCCTTTAAATCTGCTTCTGAATAGATATTTTAGAGCTCCTTCTCTCCTCCCTCCCCCATAGTACCTGTGCTATTCAGTCAGACATCATCTATTGACAGCAAAATACGGTTAGAGGCAGCTCTTGCACTGACTTTATGGTATCTGTTGCAGATTACAATTCTGACTAGCGAGTCAGGCAAAGAAATGGTGAAGCAGCTGGAAAAGAAGTTAAAAGATGTAGATCTTGTGAGTCTGCGAAGACTACAAATCATTGAGGTGCTGAAGAGAGAATTCCTGGAGCCTGAGGGTGCGGAGCAAAGCGTGCCAGCAGAAGAGCCCAGTTGTGATGGTGAGTACAAATGGGACAAGACATGGTGACTTCTGACAGCAAGACAAGCACCAGCTCTCACTTGGATCTGGTGTCTGCCACTTTCCTCAGTGCCACTGAGTGGCAGTCAGGTCAGTGAGGGCTACTGCACGTGGAGGAATAGCAATGGTTTGTAACACAGCGCTGCTCCGAGGCTTTGTCACTGCTGGGAAGAGCACGTAGACTCGGTTCTTCCAGGGCTTCAGCATTTGAGGCTGTCTAGGGACTTGCTGTATTGCTGCATGTCTTGGAATTACCCACATAGCAATTGGCCCACATTGAATTCATGTGCAGTACAGCTTTGTTGGGGGATTAGAGTGAATAAAAAATGCACGAGGGGAAGGACACGTGCAGACACACTTGCCTCCTATTGCTGAGCACTGTTGTGGGCAATTCACTGACTTCACGCAGAGAGAGGAAGTCAAGATCCTTGAAAGATGTAGGCAGGAAGAAGCATGCAGGCCACTTAAAATTTCAGTGATCATAAAATGATAAAAATCTCACCTCTCAACTCAAGATCTTGTCTTGTCCAGGCCACATCAAGCACTTGCCCTGTTGACTAGCTTCTTTTCTTTACTCTTGCTTAGCTACATGTTTTATTTATGCTTAGAACACTTCATTTCTCAGCTCATACGCTTGTATTACTTTTGGAATGAGTAATCACCCATCAATGAGTTCTTTATGACCCTTTAACCTTTGTTTTTCAAACCAAGCTTCCATTTTGAAGGTCTTTGCTCTTAAAGACCCATCTTAAGTTTACCATGATTTCAGCGTGCAGTATCTCTTTTAGCAGACAGCTATCTTGGCCATTACATAACTGCGGTGAGGGACTTCTTGTTTTTGTCTTTTAAATAATTACAGAATTTAAGTTTATGACCTAATTTCATTTCCTTTATGACACAGAGGTACAGTTTTATTAGATTTCTGAATCAAGCCCAGAGTTTCTGGAAGATCAAGAGCCTTTATCAAGACATCTAGTTTTAATGTAAAGAAATAAGCTGGAGAACTCTGTTATGTATCAGCAAGAGCTACCCTTTAACATTGGTGCCAGGTTTGGAAGCTAAAGAAATTTGGACCAGCTCTAGCAAAGAAGAGCTACAACTCTTGATTATTACTGTACAATTATTTGCTTCACATTATAAAAAACATAAGTTTTGTTAATCGCAGACTCCTTGAAAGGAAATAACAAGCACTTGTGTAACATTGGGGCAGTCAGGCAGATCTTTTTCATGCAACAGTAGCACTGTTTTATTCTTATCAAACCTCAAAAACAAGATGGTCATTTATTTCAGTATGTGTGGTTATACTATTTAAGGTGACATGAAAGTGAAATTTTAAGCACAATTTGCAAAAACTTTACAGCTGAGGTGAACATGATATGTGTATTTAAACCAAGCCATATTAATTGTGCATTCAAAATGGCACTGTAAGTGATTAAAAAAAAATATAAGAAACCTTGAGAAGCTGCTGTCTGGGAGGCAGGGAGGTTTCTGACGGAAGGGGATGGGGCTGCCTGGCGCTTGGCCGCGCTGCCGCTGCTGCTCAGCCAGCCGCTGGCTCCTTGCAGCAGGTCTCTCCACACCTGGCATCCCACACAGACGTGGACCTGTCTGTCTGTGCTTCCCTGCAGCACGTGGAAGGTGCAAGTACGGAAGCACTGAATTGGATCATTTTTAGGAACATAATTCATCTTCCACAAGTCCCAGAAAACCTTTTTATGTGGTTGACCTGTAAATGGCTCTGCATGCTGCTCTTCAAGGATTTCAAAAGCCATCACACAACAGATATCAGCATCCGAATCCTTTCTTTCTTTGAATGGATACGAACGAGTTTCTTTTTATAATTGTCATGTATTGTACCAATTTAATACACATAAGTGGCTACATATCTGGTAGGGAAGAGAAAAATCAAATACGAAAATATTTACTAAAAAAAACCCCAAAACTGTTGTTTACTAGACTCAAATGTTGTTATTGCTCTTATCACCCGTAGACACAAAATTTGCTAGACAAGTTATAGGCATTGCATTGTGCTTTGTCTTCTAAACAACTAATGGCATCTTCAGTGACTAGCCCAGAGATAGACCAAGACTATCAGACACAGAGAGTTGGTCACTGCATAGTTCCTGCTCTGCAGGTTTGCCTTCTGCAGGGGTTGAGAGCAAAGGCCGCAGTGTCAGGGCACGTGGCTGGCAGCAGGAGTAGTTCTGTTCATGCAACAGTCTCCAGAGAAAAGCTGTGAATTCCCTTCCCACAACCTGCACAGGCCCCTCGCAGCCTTGGGGAAGGCACTGAACTGACAGCTGGAAAGTAGCTCCTGCTTTGATGGCCATGCTGCAAAAGGTGTGTCTGCAATTTGCAGGCCATGTGATGAATTACAGTGATTATTTTAGTCTTAGACATTTGCTACAGACAGATAGATTAATGAGGTTTGTTTTTTTTCTTTTTATGTAGGGGATGCATAATGTCATTTTTGCAGCCTATAAATACAGAAAAACAGAAAGAAAAAGAAATGTCATAGTAAATGGGTGTAACACTGTAATTTAATCCTTAAACAGCTCCATAAAGACATATGAAAAAAAGCGCTGTTTCTGCTATGGATTCTTTTTCTCTAAATATTTGTTTCACATTCTGTTTTTCCACCTGTTTGTCCATTATGTCTTTTAAAATTCTATTTGCTAGACTTTATAACACATTCTCATTTGTACATACCTTTGGGTCATTACTTTGCAGTAGTTTGGGTTCCTATTTAAAAGGCTTTTGTGTTGTTTATGATCTCCCTAGCTCTGGCTGCCCAGCCGGACTGGCATCCATTCGTCTATTCCGTTGTTGCAGGAATTCATATATTTGCTCTGTGCTTCCACCACGGTGCCTTAAATACTTGCCGTGTCCTTCCAGGCATTTCTGGTCTCACCTTTTAATTTCTTTTGAGCAAGTCTCCTAACTTTATTCATTTCCCTTGTCGGGAACTGAGGTCTAACTGTGGTGGATAGCACTGCCTGTTGCTGCAAGGATGTTGATCTCAGAGATCACAGTAACCAAGCAGCTCTTCATTGTGTTGGTCAGATCCAGGTCAAGCTTTGCTTCTGCTCTTCTCAGGCCTGTGACTAGAGTTTCCTTTAAACAAGCAGGGAGGATGCTTAGCAATGTAGTTGTGGGGCTGTGCTGCAAGATGGTGTTTATCATCTGCGTTAGTGCTAGTTTTCTCCTGCTGCTATGAAGTTTCACATTAGTACAGTGTTTTGGTTTTGCAGTCTCTCTGATATCACAAAGAATCATGTATCTGGTGTCCCTTGTTGGAGCAAAGTGGGAGGATTGCTGAGAAAAGTCTTTAAAATTGCTGAGAATTGCTGAGAAAAGTCTTTAGGGCCAGAGTAGAGCAAAGTAAGATTTCTTTGCATCATTCACACTGCTAGTCCTCAGCCTGCCCCTCTGCTAAGAAGGATGTTGGTTTGGCCTGGGGGCACCTCTGAAGAGGCTGGATCAAGTGCTGTTGTGATCTGCATGGTGAGGGCTTCTGACAAAGTGCTTTGGGGGAGTGTGCAGGGGAGTGGGACTAGATGACCTCTGAGTCCCTTCCAACCTTAAGCATTGTGTGGTTCTATGATTCTGTGATTCTATGATTCTATGAATTAACTGGGTATAGTGCAGTCGAAAAGGCTGAGGATTGCTCTTTCTGTGTCTGAAAATGTTTCTGCAATTTTCATCCTTTTTCCCTACAGACATTGCAATCTTGGGAATGGACATGGATGTTCAGAGTGTAGAGGACAACGTCATCAGCTTGGAGATGCTGTTTAAAACCTGGCTTCATGACTATGGCACAGATAGAGAACAGCTCCATCTCCTCCTTCCATCAGGAGGCTTCAGCCATGCCACAGCCCCCAAGAGCAGCCTAAGTACTTCATCTTCTCTCCTTTTCTGCTAGGGGTTCCTGACTCCCACAGCCTTCCAGATTAAGCAGGCCTTTCCAGAGCATGTTCTTCCCTTTACAGAACAGTGTAAGGCCTCTGGGTTACTCTGAGGTCTTTCTATAGTTTCTGTTCTCTAAGACTGATAAGGGAATCCTGCTTAGACAACATCTAGCTTAGTGAAATGTCCTGCAGCTGCTGACACAATATTTCATTTCCATCTGCCACCAAAAATGTGCCCTGAAGGGGATATGAATTTATTACAACTTGGTCAAAATAAAAGGGACCTGACATAGCTGAGAGGCAGGAACCTTCTGTTTCAGTTATGTGGTCCCAAACTTCATCTTCCTGGTGCTTGATACTAAAGTTGTGTGCCAGAACTGCACTTAAATAAATGCTGTCTTACCAAGCGATTCAGCTTAAATTTCTACATATTTATTTAGCGTGGAAATAGCTAATGCTGTATCTAGAGCTGCCAGGAGTTATATTTAAGAACACACATGAAAATGTGCAAGCTTTATGCATTTTTTCCCTTTAAGGCTCTAAGTTCCAATCCCTAACACACTGCCGTTCGATGATATAGCAGGGGTGGGTGGTTCCCATAAGCTGGTTCTGTCATCACCATTACGCTGCCATGGGAATCTGCACGTGGTCCTGCTACATCAGTTCATCATCCACAGGAACACACAGGGTGCCTGGCTGTGAGAAGCGTGGTAGTTGCTCTTGTGTATAAAATGGGGCCTTGTGTCACAGGCCTAACCTTTGTTCTTCATACGGGCTACTAAGTCCACAAAGTCATTTCCTTTTTTTCTCCTGGAAACGGGTTAGAGAAGTAGCTTTGTGCTTGGAAAGCAGCCCTAATCTGACCTCTAATCAGACCTGCAAGGAGATGGACTGTGATATGTTTTCAGTTGGACTTGATGATCTTAAAGGTCTTTTCCAGCCGTAATGATTTTATGATTCTATAATTTCTTTGTAGCTTTGCTGTTGCTAGCAAACATGAATTAAGTGTTTGCAAGTTCTTTGAGCATGTCATGTGACAAGCATTGCAATTTCCAGCAATCTAATTTCCCTCTTCTAGTGTGTCTGAAGTGTGATCTGCAGGAGAGATTGCTTGACCCAGCTCTAGTTGATGGCATGAGAACAGCAGACCTGAGCTCATCCTGCCAGCTGGCTTCTTGGCCAGCTACAGCGCTGTATAAACTTCGAGTTGTAAAGTAAGTGTTGCCTTATGCTTTGTGCTCAGTGGTTGGAAGCCTGAGGTAATAGCAGCCTTCATTTTTTTTCTATGCAATTTCATCTAGGAACATCAACATAAAGCACAGGGGACTTGGTGTCCTAGTGAGCAAAATCCTAATGCATGATGTGCCCTGTAACTCTTAGTGTTATGCACTTGCACAGTCTACCTACATCTGCTGAAAGGAGTGCAGAGTTAAAATGCTGTCGCACCAGACTTTTAGGAGAGTGAAAGCAGATGTTATGCACACAACAATTATTACCCTGCAGTGTGAAGCCAACTAACTCTCACTCCCAGTATGCCTTGTATAATACTGCTGTGCCCTTCCTACCTGATGGAGTACAGTGATTAACTGGCCTTAAGAGCCTGACCTAGTCAGCTGACTAACAGAGAAGAAATCAAGAGAAGTCTCACAATGCTAGGTCAGCTCAGGGAAGCATTTGTTCTCTTTATCATCTGCAGTGTGTGCCAGTAGGCATGTGGAATGACGAGAAAAGTGATGTTCTCTCCTGTCTTTTCTGGACTTGCTCATATTCAAAATTGTATGTAATTACACCCATCTCTGTGGTGCTTCTTAGAGTGAATCTCAGCCTGTAGGGAGCTGAGCAGCACTCTGTAGTTGCTGGTAGACTGCCCGTGACCAAAGCAGCACGCTCTGTCAGCCTGGCCAAGGAGTGCACTGCACACTGGCCCAACGGGCACTGCAGAGTGTGCAGTGGTGCTCTGGGGGAGGCTGGCTGTGCGCAGGAGCAGAGCACAGCACGTAACCGCTGAAGTGATGGATAGCTACAATCCAGTAAATTCACTTAGAAGGGGATGTAATTGCCAGGGTGTGTTATTGCCCAAGAGGACAGATGAAGAGGCTGTTTTGAATGAAGATCCGGCATGCTCCTGTCAGTGCTGGCAGCAGAGGGAACGTGCTGGGGAGAGCTAAATTCAGTGTTGATCAGCAAGAAAAACATGCCAGTCCTTTGCACTGCAAATGTACTTCTCTGAGGGTTCCCTGTGACAGGCCATTGCACTACAGACAGCAAATGCTTGTAACAGTGTTTGCAGCTGATGCTGTCGTGGCCAGTTAAGTTTGCCAACCCCAGACGGAGTCTTCCTGCTGGGTACACTTCACTAACACGAGCTGTACATTTTCAGAGCTCTGAAGGCAGAAGGGGTCTGCGAGTCAGTAGTGTATGGACTGCCCTTCATCATCAAGCCCACGAGCTGCTGGCAACTAGACTGGGATGAACTGGAGACAAACCAACACAGCTTCCATGCTCTGTGTTACAGTCTTCTGGTGAGTGTGTGCAAACTGCAGTCCGATGGAGCAGGATTGACATGGAAAGGAAAAATCAGGACACATCCAGTAAGCTCTGTCTAGTTTGCACCAAAAGCATGTTTCAAAACCTGCAGCTTCACTACCTAGGTTAAGAGTTGGGCCTGTGAGTCTTCCCAGCCAATGGAAAGAAGCTATTGTATATAAAAGCTAAGACAAAACTCCCTAGTCTATCAGAAATCCAGTGCTTACAGTTATGAGGTATAGAATTCTGGCTTGGAGATAAAAATACATTTTAGTTGTGAAAATAATTAGCCAAAGCTAAGAAATTTGAATTAACTAGAAAGTCTTAAATCAAAATTGGATATATTTTTTAAAGAATCATCGTATATTCGATTAACAAACTCAGGTTATCCTCCAAATAACAAATAATAGTTTTACCTTCTGATATATATGAATATCTTTAAGCCTCTCAGCCCAGCAACCCATACAATGAAAGTCTTGAAGTGACTACCGTCCACTGATCATATTGGTTTTGGCTTTTGATATTTAGAAAAGGAACTGGATGCTTTTGGCCAAATGTGAGCCACAAAACACTAGTCCAAGCTGGAACATCATGGTGCATTCCTACTACATCATCATCCCTTCTGACTCTGCCACGCTGCTGGTCAAAGCAGTCGCCGTCAGAGAGCTCCTGCTGCCATCAACCTTCCCAGCCCTCCTCGCTGAGCATCCTGAAAGAGTTTGTGGCCCTATAGAGGCAAGTCACTGATTACCCTGCACCAGAACACATAGAAAAAAATCCCACGTGTGCAAGCAGGAATTGGGTAATCATCAAACTTTTTGCACAGGATGTGCTGTTGCTGATAAGGATGTACCTATCTTCTGTATTGCTTGGGAACAGGGATCTCCTCACCCTGCAGAAATTGGTGCTTTAAGCGTAAGATAAATGAACACAAGATGTCTCTGTTTCTTCCAACAGACTCAAGGTTCTGTATTTCCTGTTGTTCAGTCCTGTGTGTTTTTCTTGAGTTTTCTAGCTCTGCTTCAGGTGCTGCCAGAAAGGACAGAGCCCTGAGTACAAGTTTAGCAAATGAAAAGAGGAGGAAACAGCTGTGAAAATGGCTAGTGTGGCGTATGATGGAGCACTCCAAAACCTCCTCCCAAGAGTTTATATATATTATATGTATAGGTATACATGCCCTGCAGTTTTCTTCTCAAGCAGTAAATGCCTGCAATGTTGCTGTGTGGGATGGAGATTTTCCGTAGCTCAGGGGCTGGGAAGCCATTGGAATGCAGAAGCAGAAGCTCCACGCCTGAAGCATGCATGGAAACAGACCCTACTTCGTGCTTCTGTAACAGCCTTGCAGTCCTTGCTCAGATGAGCCTCAGAAAAGCCCATGTGCAAGTGTTTTTGTCCCCAAAGCAAAGCAGAAAGCCTTGGAATCTGCCTTGTTGAAGGGCACAGGGGAGGGGCCTGAATGAAAAGCAAAGGCCACGCGCTCTTGACATCAGAGCTGCCCATCCTTTCCCCATGGAATTTCCTCTAAGGATACCATCCTCTAGGATGGTGAGAGTGGGTTAGTGCTGGAGCTGCTCTGACAGCCCCTGCTGCCTGTTCTGGACGTGAGGGAATAGTACCATACTCTGCAAGGGAAGGCAGAAGCCCATCAGGACGTGGCTGCAGACACCCATTGCTCTGTACACGGCTCAGAGCAGTCCTCGTGGCTAGCAGGACAGCCCGAGGCCCTTTTGCCCATCACTGCACAATGGCAAAGATCACCTGCAGTGCTCATCCCTGGGGAGGGGAAACAAAAATCAAATATCCTGTTCCCCCCCCAAAACCGAAATGCTGCAGCCCCCACTTGTCACACTGCACCTTCAATGTGCCGCTTTCTTCCACCTGAGCAGAGTGCCCTGAACAGCCTGGAAGTGGAAGTTACTTATAACCCCTTGCACCTGAGGAACAACCTCTACAAGTACCTGAAGAATGTGCTGCGCAGACCCGTGCAGAGGCAGCAAGCCCAGCCCAGGGAGCAGCGGCCGGAGCGGCACCAGCCCAAGCAGGTACGTCTGTCCTCCTCAGCTAGCCCAGCTAGGCCCTGTCCTGCCCTTCTAGCCCACTCCCCTCACAAGTGCTGCAGCTGCTCTCCAGTACCCCAGCGGTTCAGGAAGGGCAGCATAGGACAGGAGCAACATTCTCGTGCAGCTGGAAGAGCCAAGAGGGAGGGCTGTGGCGTCGGTACATGTGCTCAAGGAAGGGATGCTGAGCAGTCAGCACATGCATGCACAAGCAGCCAGAGTGCTGTGAGCTGCTTGACAGGCCAGCTCCCCCTTGCACATTAATATCTTGTCCTGCATTGCAGCATCAGAGCAGAGCCAAAGCCACAGTAGCACCTCTTCTGATGGCTCCTTCTCCTGTCCAAGTGTTGAGAGCAGCAGCAGTGGGGAGAGACTCCTGCGAGCACTCGCTCCTCTTCGGAGAGGAGGATGAGTTTGTGGAGGCCCTGCAGTGAGGATTCCCACGGGCACCGCTGGCCTGTGCGTGCGCGGCCGCCGCGCGGCCTCTGCCGGGCTGCCAACCTCCCACTCGGGGCCAGGAGCAGCGAGGCCAGACACTGAGCCGGGCCTGGGCACTTCCCGCTGGTTGTTCCTCCTTGTTGTTTTATGGTTTGTTAGTCATGCGTCAGCCTGCAGGAAGCTGCTGCCCGGGGGCCCTCTGCCCAGAGCTCTGTCTGTCCCTGGCAACACCCCCTTTCCCATCCTCGTCAGCACATCACCAGCACGCAGCACGTTTGGGTTACTGAGAAGAAGCAAGAACAACCCACAAGCCACAGGCTGATGTCAGTGAGCACAGAGAGCTGCAGCGCGGCGGGGAGGAAGTCGGGCAGATATCTAAAGCAGGCAGAAATGGCAGGTTCTCGTCATCCTGCAACAGCGGCTTCAGCAAGGCGCTGAGATAAGCATGAAACAGGGCTTTTGAATTCAATCCGAAAGCCCTGAGCACTTCCCTCCTGAGCGCCTGCGATGACACCATTTTGCCTGCTTCCGTATTTGAGCCCTCTGTTGAACCCCTTCTCTCTGCAGCTCCCCGAGGGGGTTGAGGGCCGTGTCCCAGCCAGGGGCTGTGTCCCGGCTGGACACGTCACCGTCACGGCCAGCGGGGCTCTCCTCTCGCAGCTGCTGGACTCGTTCCTCCAGGCCCAGCTCTGCCTGCGGGGTGGGTCTGCAAGGCAGCATTGACAGGGCCGAGAAGCAGGGATTCAGCCTGAGGTGTTCTAGAGAGATTCTGCCATGTTTGCCCAGGGGCCAGTCTGTTCTTAGTGCAGGCAGAGGAGAGCTGCCTCGGCTGCAGGGAGCCAGGGCAGACTCACCGCAGCTTCCTGGGTGCGGAGCTGGGGTTCCCCATACCTTGTTCTGATGGTCTGTTTCAAAATAAAGTTCTCCTGTGTCACTGTTAACCCATGGCCAGTAGTTAATAGCGTGCACGGTGTGCAGCACTGCTGGCATTGACCTGTCTTTCCTGAGAAACAGGTGCTGTTGGCCAAGGCTGTGGCACAGGCACCATGTTCCATGGAGGCTGCCGCTGCAGCACAGTGGAGCGACACAGTGGTGCCTGGGACACCAGCCCTGCCGCGGGCCCTGCCACCTTTCCTGTCACCTGTTTGTGGGGCAGGCACCAGGGTTGCAAAGCAGCCAGCAGAAGACAAGGTGACAAGGAAGGAGGCAGACCAAAGAAATCCTAATCCAGCCAGAGTCTTATCGAGATCATCCCCTTGCCTAGAGACAGGGGCCAGTGCAGACCTTTGCTCTGGCAGCAGGAAGGCTGCAAACGGCTGAAGATTCACTCCGTGTCTGCCTTCCTGCACCTTCCCAAGGCCATTCCTGAAGCATTAATACACCCCTGACAACTGCCAGAAAGGAGATGAAGCGGAGAAAAAAGGGCAGCAATGCAAGGAAGATGTCAGGTTTGGTCCACAGCAGCAAGCTAGAAAAGAAGAGACTGCCTTTCCTGAGCAGCAGAAGCCAAGAGCCTTCCCCAGCCCACATCTCCCTGCTGGTACGCAGGGTGCCACGCGCTGCCTCCTGCCCCAGGCTCTCGCCTCGCAGGCCCGAGCTGGCTGCTGCGAGACCTGGCGTCACCGTGGAAGCAACGAGGAAAATGCCCCTTCCTCCCCGCAGGGAGCAGGAGGAAAGGGCTGCGCGGAGCACCTGGTCTTGGTGCCGATGCAGGAGCACCCCCTTCTCTCCCGCCCTGTTCAGTGAGGCTGGGCAGGAAGACAAACCTCAGGGTCATGCAGCACCCACCAGCCAGGAACAAGCACAGGCTCCTGCCTAAGGCCACACGTCCCTTCTCCCCCAGCCAAACCCTGGCAAGGCAGAGGGCCGGCCCAGGACAAGGAGCAGCCCCAGACTGGTCCTGGTGTGGCGGCAGGGAGCGAGGCTTCCCCAGCCCCCGGCACCCGTCAAGACCCCCCGCAGAGCTCCCCAGCTCCCTGACATCTCAGCAGGGCCGTGGACATGAACCTGGACCTCCAAGCCCTCACACTGGTTTATGCCTCCCTGGCTCTGGACTGGTGCTGCAGAAGTCACGTTTAATCTTCTGCACAGGCACCTGGTGCTGCTGCTTGCCCATAGCAGCAGCCAGGTGCACTACAGACTGCAGCCCCCACCAAACGCAAGGACGGGTGACACTGGTGTCTGCTCCAGGCCCACAGAGAAGGGGCCAACCCAGGCTTCCCAAGGGCACAAGTTGGTTCAGCAGTGATGAGGCTGAGGGAGACCCTTCAACTCAGTGGCCACCGAGCTCCAGCACAGACCTGGAGCTTAGGGCCCAGGTCAGGCTTTTGTTCTGTTAAGCTCAGAGGAAACTCCAGTTTTCAGGTCATCTCAGCATTTCACATTCTGAGCAGCAATTGAGCTCCCTGCAGGGCTGACTCTCGGTCCTCTTGCACCCCTGGCATCACAGTATCCCCCCCGGAGCTGGCCCAGCACCCACTTCTCGTTGCGGTTTCCTCCCAGCTCAGGAGCTCTGCTGCAGAGCCGCTTGTGCCTTGATCCCTCCTGCAGCTGGGGCACTCTGCTTAGCACCACTGAATGGGCATCTCATAGGTCTAGCAGCTGCCCGGCCCAGACACGCCACAGGCAAATGTCTCATTCCAAGGCACTTAGATTTAATATCAAAATAATTTTGTATAAAAATATGTTGGGAGATGGTGATGGCGACAAATCCTCTGTACAGAGCAGGCCATGCAAGGAACAAGCATCCAGTCTTGCATCCAGGCTGGACAGGGAGCCAGAGCAGAGCCAGAGGCTCCGGACCCACAGCAGCAGACGTGGAAAGATGCAGTGCTGTCCTCCCGCTGAGTCAGGAGGTGGCTGTGGACCCACCTCCATGGCCAGGGAAGCATCCTGGACCTGCATCAGCCCTGGCTCCTGCCCTCAGCTGTGCAAAGACCCCCAGCACTGACAGGCTGCAGGGGCGCTGCCTCCCCCAGGCCAGTCCCCAAGGCCAAGGCCACGTGCAGGAGCTGTGTGGGTCAGCAGCCCACACCGCACATCAGTGGCTCTTCTCCCTGCCGTGCTCCCCTGGCAGGCACAGTGGCAGCGCATTATATCTCTCCCAGGTCCTCGTAGACGGGCGACAAGCTGATTTCATCCACAGACTGCTCCTTCTTCTGCATGTGCTGGGGCTTCACCACCTGGCTGTACAGCACCTCCACGTTGTTATTGTTGCTGCTATTAAGGCTGGGCTTGATGACCGTCTTCTCAGGAGCAGGGGTTACCCGTCTTCTGCCTGGGTCCGTGTTTCTCTCGGCAGCTTTAGGGATAAATGTTGCCTGGGGCTTGGGGGCAGGCACCGGCTTGGGGCCCTTGGCCTTGAAGGCAGGTACCGAATAGTCATCCGTGCTGGGGTTGTAGGGATACTCGTAGCCATCCTTGCCGTCGTGGCCCTGGGTACGCCAGGCCTCGTCTGTGGGCCGTGCTTCATCATAGATGCACATGGAAGGGGGCAGAGAGCGTGGGGCGCAGCCCTCAGGCTCGTCGTAGATGGGCTCCTTGCGCGTGGGCGGCCGCGGCGCGGGGCTCCCGCCGTCCGCCTGCACCTGCTCGTACATGGCCGAGTAGAGCGGCACCCGCAGCTTGGCCTCCTCCAGGGCCGCGCCGGGCGCCTTGGCCTTGCTCCCGGCCTTGCTGTCTATGGGATCCGAGTAGAGCGGGTCCAGGCGGCATCGAGGGGCCTTCACCGAGTCCAAGGGCTCTGAGTACACGCTGGACAGGTCCTCAGCTGGCAGCACGGCTCGGGGCACTTTGGGCATAGGGGAGCGCGGGGGTGTGCTCGGGACCATGGCCTTGGCTTGCGGCACGGGGGGCTCCGGAAGAGTCCGGCTCTTGAGCACAGACGCGGCGTCTCTCTCCTCTGCCACAGCGCTGGGCCTGGCGGGGGGTCCCGCCTTGGGGACCACGGCGCTGTCCCCCTCTGCAGGCATCTCCAGGCTCAGAGAGTCAGCCAGCGCCTGGCGGATCAGCAGCAGGCCGGCACCGTCCGCCTCCAGCGAGTCACAGCTCCGTCGGTTCTCCTCCACCTGCGCCTTCTGCTCCCGGATGGAGGCTTCCACCAGGCGGAAGATCTCATTGCCCTGCTTGGTCTCAAAGGTGAAGTTCCCTGGGCCAGAATCACAGCGCCTGCCAGCTTCAAAGGAGAACATCACCTGCAGGGAAGGGCAAGGGTCACGTCCTGCCAGCACCCTGCAGCCCAGAGCGCAGGACGTTGCTTCCTGCTGAGGAGCAGGCGGCTGCAGGACCAGGCCTGCACTTCCAGCAAGGAGCTGCTCCCTCCCTGCGGACGAGGATGGCCGCTCGGAGCCCTGTGCCAGTGCTGCAACGTGCTCTGCAGCTGCGCAGCAGCGCTGGGTCTGCGGGGGCAGCTGCACTGCCTGCAAGCCTGGAACAAGCTGTGAAACGGCAGCAGGACACGCTGGAGCAGACATCACTGCAAGGCACTCCACGCCCAGGTCCTGCTAGAGATGTCCTGCTGCCTCCCCGCTGAGCTTTTCCAGCTCACGCTGGGTAGTGTAGGAAATAATACGCGTTTGATCTAGAGACAAAGCAGGGTGACAAGGTTCAAGCAGCAGAAACTCCTATGGCAGAAGGGTAAGTCAGCATTAGTGAGCTTTCCATGCAAGAGAGGCCAGGAGCAGCAGTTTGGCTACCTAAGGCCAATGAGCAAAGCATCTGCTTTAGGAGCACTATTCTGTTAGTGCTACAGAGTGCCCTTCACTCTGTGCAGCTTCACAGGTAAGTTTTGCAGCAGGCCGTGTGCGTTTCTTAGGCTCTGAACACACACACAGATGTGCAGGTTCCCACTTGCAGATGGCAAGATCCTTCCTGAACCTCAGTCCCTGAGGTTCCTGAGGGTTCCTGAGTCCCTGAGGTGAGCAGATATTTTCTGCTTGGTGCTCTCTCCTGTGCAGCACCCTGCATACCCCAAAATGCTCCTGATAAAGTCAAGATGTAGCTTCGAGGAGCAACTGCAGCAGGACCCAACTACACCTGAACCCCCTGCTCCAGCTGGCCCAGGTCTGAGCACCTCACCAAGCTCAGGCAGGCTGTGACCACGGGGCAGCTGCTGCACGTGCTCCACGTGCCGCATGCTCTAGTGCCGCCCCAGCACAGCCCCACACATGGGCTGGATCCTCCCCAGGAGCCGCTCGGCCACTTCCCCCTTCTGTTCTTGTGAAGTGCAGCAGAAGGTGCTCGGAGGAGGCTGCAGCCGACACCGCTGCTTCTACAGAGAGCCGGGCCCGACCGCTTCCTCTGCGGGCAGCTCAGCCGGCCAGGCAGGTGCATCTCGCACTTGGGGCAGGAGCGGGACCACGGGGAGATGCTCTGCTGAAGGATACGGGGCAGAAGAGGGGCCTGGGGGGTTGGCCAAGCTCAGAACACCTACCTGGAAGGACAAACAAATCCATCCCAATCAGACAAAATCCCCTTGAACCAAACCCCTGTGGGAGATGCACACTGCAGCCAGGACAGGAGGTGCACATGGAGCCTGGGCTGCAAGGACCCGAGATCGCTGCAGGTTGCGGCAGCGCTGCAGGACGCAGGAGCCGGGCACATGGGGCAGGGGCAGCCGGGAGTGGAGTACAGGGCGTGATGCGGCTGCAGGGCTGCCTGGTGGGGTAAGTAGGGGCCGGGCAGCCCAGCGGGAGCAGGACGAGGACCATGTGCTGAAGGGCTCCGCACGGCTGCCTGCAGCGCATGTGACACGGGGGACACCCAGCACCGAGGCTGGGGACAGGCTGGGGAGCACAGACGAGCCCTTCCTGCAGCCACCACGGCCCGCAGCAGCTCCGGCGCACGGCAGCAACTGGCGGCTGCCTGTCCTTTCTCCTGGTACAGCCGCTCGCTGCCCTTGCACAGGGCCTCAGCCCCGGCCCCGACCCACCTTGTCTCGGCCGTATCTTCGCAGCAGCCGGTAGGGCCAGACATAGAGGGTCTCCTTGCTCTGCGGGTCCTTCAGGACGAGGCTGTCCCGCTCGGCCTTGAGTACGTAGGTGCCCCGCAGCTCGCAGCGCTCCGCCGCCTCCGTCCGCTGCACCGTCACCCAGAACACGTTTGCTGTGGGGACAGAGGTGATCGGTGCACACAAACAAAACAGCCCCGGGCTTCAGGCCCAGTGCAGCCTGGCCCACAAGGCGCCCACCATGCGGCAGGAAAGGGACACAGCCCAGGAAAGGCGCACAAAGCCCAGCAGCACCTACCTTCATCCCGCGAGTAGTAGATGGAGTTTATGGCCATCTCCAGGGCCGGCGCTTCCCCGCCACCTGCCCTGCCGCGCCGGGCGGCTGTGCTGGCATTGCTGGGTCCGTTCCCCTGCTGAGGGAGAGCCGATCAGCCCGAGACACCTTGTGCCTTGTCAGTGTCAGCGCCTGCCGTGACACTTGCACCTACTTGCACCTATGGCCCAGCCTGGTGGCAGAGGCCCTCCCCAAGGTCCCACCTCAGCCACCCACAGCACGGCCCTTCCCGAGACACACAGAGCTGCATCAGGGACAGACCCTGCGTGAGACCCTCGGTCACACGCGCCCGAGGGGCAGCCCTGGGGCTGCCTTTAGAGTCACAGAATCATTATGGACGGAAAAGACCTTTGAGATCATTGAGTCCAGCTGTAACCCCCTCAACACCACAGGTGTTAAACCATGTCCCTAAGCACCTCATCTACACAATTCTTCAACACTGCCAAGAATGGTGACACCACCACTTCCCTAGGCAGCCTGTTCCAATGCTTTACTCTTTCCACGTAGATATCCTTCCTAATGTCTACCCTGAGCCTCTCCTGGTGCCACTTGAGGCCATTTCCCCTTGTCCTCGCTGTAGTTACTCTGGAGAAGAGACAGATCCCGCCTCACTACAGCCTCCATCCAGACAGTTGCAGAGACCGATAAGGTCTCCCTGGAGCCTCTGCCCCTGCACACTGACCAACCCTGGCTCCCGCAGCCACCCCTAACTAGGTCTGTGCTCCAGCACCTTCCCACCAGCAGCACCCGGGCACCCCTGGGTGCAGGAGAGCAGCAGTATCTCCAGCATCCCAGGCTCCAGGCACCCGCTGGCGTTGGCGGGCAGCCGCGGCAGCCTGTGATCCCGCGTGCCCAGCGCCGCAGGGCCGCGGCCACCCAGATGTCCTGCTGTCCTGCCGGCAGCTGCTCTGCTTCCTCTCGGCTGTGCTCCAATGCAGGCGGCATCGGCACCGCAACGCCGTGCAGCCGCACAGGAGGCAGTGTGAAACGCGAGGCTCTGCCTTGGCCTCCCGCACGGGCAGGGAGGCGGCAGCCGCAGCTCTGCGCAGCCCGCAGAGGGGAAGCGGCGCCTCCGCATTTAGCACATGCAGAACTGAAAGTGCAGTGCAAACACTGCTGCGCGGAGACAGGGCGCTGCAGCTCCGTCCCCGTGGGGATGCATGTGCTCACCCCAGCTACCACAGCAGAGCAAAGAGCCCCAACAGGGAAGCCCCACGCAAATCAAAGGCCTGCAGGTGCCTTTTGCTGGACTTAGCATGAGTGCCTGTACACTGACAGCACCTGAAAAATGTTTCACTGTCAAAGCACGTGGGATGGGGCTGCAGCAGAACATGCATCTTGCAGAAGGCAAAGTGTCACGTTTTCAGTTCAAACCTGGCCAAATGGCCTTCCCCACAGGAGGCCAGGTCCCCGCAGGACCTCGTCAGACTGGGGACTGCTGAGACCAGGCGTCCTAGAGCTGAGGGCCCCTGCTCAGCTACAGCACCCAATGCAGAAGGGCTTCAGCCCAATCAGAGTCAGCAGCAAGAAAGTCTTACAGGGCTTCTGTGTGCTTTGGACCATGTCCTCCCTCTTCTTCAACAAAAAAAGAAACTCCATCCTGAACTGCAACTGACCTCATGCAAAAACACATGGCCCATGTAGATGATCAGAAACCCCAGGCAGCTCCTAGCTCCCTGGCCTCCCCCTCACTCTCACATGTCTCGGTGCAGGCCAGGGCTTGGTAACGCTCACATCGGCCTCGCTGTGCTCTGCTTGCCCTGTCCTGCCTCCAAGCAGCTACTGCGCGATGGACAACGTGGGAGCTTCCACTGCAGGCGGATGCTCCCTGGCCTGCCGCTGCCCGCATCACCCTGGGTTCCCAGCTCAGTCCCACATCCGTTTGCAGGGCAACAGGCAGCACCACCATGTGCAAAATGGACACAGGCAATCAGGGATTCCCAGTACCATCCTATGCTCCCGATCACCAACACACCAGGTTTGACAGTTACTTAAATTAAGTCATGCTGAGCAAATGTGGGTCCTGGTGGGAGGACCCTGGGCCTGCCAGACACGGCAGGGGCAGCCCTGCCTGGCACTGAAGAATAGCCAGAACAGTGAGACACAGCCCAGATCCCTGCAGGAGCCCGGCCCTGCAGCAAGGGCCACCAGGGCCCTGCAGAGCAGAGAAGGATGAGGCAGCTCCTGGTCTGTGCCCGTCCTGCACTGGGCAATGGCCATGGGGACAGCGGGACCGCTCGCAAAGGGCTCCCCATTGCGCTGTGCAGTGATCAGGACCCTGCCCTCGTCAACCGGTATTCCGGCAGGCAGAGGGAAAGCAGCCAGGCCCAAAGCTCGAGCAAGTGGCTCCCTACGGAGCCCTGCGCCGGCACCAGCCCGGGGGCCACGAGCTCATGGGCTCCCAGCACCCGGATCACTGCCCCGCTGCGAAGCGGGAAGCCGGACCGCATGGCCTCCCTGCAGCCCCGCTGCCAGGCCCGGCCTCCCTGCAGGCCCGTCCCGTGGAGGGCAGCACTGGGCGCCGCGCACGGCAGGGCCGCTCGCCGCGCTCACCGGGAAGGCGATCTCGCAGAGCTTGGCCACCCACTCCTGGCTCTGCTGCTCGTCGGCCGCGAACAGGTAGCTGCGCTCGCTGGTCTCGAGGCAGAAGGCGGTGGTGCCGTTGCGGGGGCCGCTCTCGGCGGCGGGGGCCACGCTGATGCAGTCGGCCAGGCGCACGATCTTCTTGTCGAGCCGCTTGGTGCCCAGGCGCTCGGGCGGCGCGCACGGCTCCTTGCACTCGAAGAACTCGAGGCGGGCCACGCCGTGCTGGCTCGCCGGGTACAGCACAAACCAGTTCTTCTTCCATCGCTGCAGGTGCCACCGTCACTGCCGGCCGGGCCGGGACCCGCACCCCGGAGCCACCGGAGCCACCGGAGCCACCGGGTCCCGGGCCAGCGCCCTCACCCCACGGCCCTCGCGGCCTGCGAGCCCCGGGCGCCCCGGAGGGCAGCCGAAGCCCAACCCCCCCGCCCCGTTCCCGGCCCCGCACACGGTCCCGGCCCCGCCGCGAGGTCCCGGGCTCGCCCGCCCTCCCCGGGCCGCCCCGCGGGCCCTGGGCGCCGCGGAAGAGGCGGGAGCCCCGCGTGGAGCGACCCCCGCCCGCGCGCACCTTCTGCCCGAACTTGTGGCTCTGCTGCACGAAGAGCGGCCCCTCCTTGGCCGGCGGGTCCATGCCGGGCGCCGCTTCCGCCGCCCGCGCCGCGCCGGGCCGGGCCGGGCCGGGCCGGGCGCGCCCACGGGCCGGGGTGGGGCCAGGGG
>JAVCKT010022822.1:0-10143 GCA_032273925.1 Rhynchotus rufescens
TTAATTAAATTAAAAATGCATATGAATATTTATAAGCTTTGTGTTGATCGTATGACACGAGGTGAGTGGCATGAGCTCAAGCTGTTTCCTTGCGTTATGGGGAAGCAGGGTATGCAAGCGGGTGGCCAGCTGTTTACACAGTGCCGGTTATGTGCAGAGGCACCCGTGGGACTTTCTGCACTTGCTTTCTCCTCTTGTCTTATCTTATACCACCTCACATCTGAGCAGCAGTTAACCTGAACCTGTAGCTGCAATTTTTGAGTGTGCAGGCATCCTTTGGCAGCCATTTCAGAAGGAGCCGGAGGCACCCATGGCGCAGTGTCCCTAGGATCCATCCTTGCCTGCAGTGATCACCTTTTATGTAGAGAACAGCGCGTCCCCAAAGCAAGAGCAAACTTGAGCAAGTTCACAGTGTCGCTTCGCTTTCCACTTCCTGAGCTCCAGAGGAGGAGCTTATCAAAAGAAATTGAGGGGAGCCCTTTTTTTTCCAGGAAATATTTCCAGCCACATATCCAGCTTATGATGTTTTCTTTCCTAAAGGAAAGTCAGTTGTCTACCAGGCTGTGACTCACGTGAGGAAGTCTGCAAGATCATGTGAAGTAAGGCCATTGCTCAGTGGCACAAGTGCCATCGTCCTATCTCCTGATCCTGGCACAAGCACGTTTGAGTGTTTTAGATCAAATCAGCAGAGAATATTTCTTTTAAAGGACAACCAAACAAACAAAAATGGGAATTAGTCTAAAAGGGCTCATAGATTGTCTCTGTTAAACCTTGAGTTTATTAATTAGCTTTTGGACTTTAAAAAAGTCCTTAAATACCCAATGATTAGCACTGTGACAAAGTACGAGCAAACCCAAAGCCAGTTGAGGCAGAACGGTCTTTTGGGCAGAGGATTAAAACCTGGGGCAGATCAATCTGAAAAAAAAATATTTATCACAGGATCTCACTGTCTTCTTAGGGAGCTTTTTTCTCAGGTGGTAGACTGACATATTGCCAGCACTGAGTGGAACATTTGATGTTATCCTGACATTACCTTGTTGAACCCATTCAGATGTCTCTTCTGTTTTTAATTAAAAGTTTTTGAATGCCACATAACAAAGGTGCAGAACAGATTATCTCGAACAGACTTATTTTGAATATCAAGCTATGCAGCAATAACGCTAGTTTGTGAGAATTCAAAGATCTGCCACAAATAGAAATTATCATTCAAAGAAAACACCGTGTAATAAAATAGCAGCTTTAATCATGTATAAAACCGAGTTTCTCCACTAACTCAGACAAAGGAAATCCCTCATAAAATGTTGTGAATGTTAGAGAGTCAAGCAGTATGTTGAGAAAGTTATATATAAGATTTTTCTTGAAATCTCTGATTTTAAAATTGGCTTTTAGAACACTGGCTATTCACTAAATGGTGCCATAGAAGCAACCCCACAAAATCCTACCAGAATTTTCTTCTTGAAATTTTTTTTTGCATGAGAAAGTAGAGTATCATTATCTTTATTCCAATACTATCTCCTTAGGAAGGTACAGGTGAATAGACTTTATGCCGAGTCTCATAAATTTTATGACAGTTTTGCAAGGCTGTGTGTAAATTCTAGCTACATAAGGAAGGAGAAGGCAGGAAAGCAATATGTGCTGTGGCTGGCTTCCTTATTTGAGGATATATTTTAAAAAATAAGTATGGATATTAAACAAGTGTTCAATTTTAGAAGAGGAAATGGATATTTTTATATACATTTGATTAAAAACTTTATAAAATTTTAGAGGAATTAAGTACATTATAAATTTATGTAAAAAGATATTCGGTTTACTGGTTAGTTTCAGGAGGAGGACTCTACCTCACTGATTCTAAAGAATTATCATTATCCTTGAGAGAGTTGCACCAAGGCTAGTCTCATTTAATGCTGTTCCCAGCTGAAGTTTGTGGTACTGTTACGGAGGTCAACTGACTAGATATTTTCCTTTAGCATCTGTAAAACTGAGGAAAACTGTTTCTTATGGGATGATTATTGTTGGCCATCTACAGAGCCAAAATCACTTGAGGGATTTTGCAAATTTTGTGACTAGGGCTATGAAATATGATTACAGTTATTGCTCATTAGTTCATGAGAAAAGAGAATGAATATGTTGCTGAATCAAACTCATCTCTCCAACTGATAAATCTTTAGAATATTCCTTTAGAAAGGAAAACAGTGTTCTCTCCCCGAAATTCAGATTAGAAATTTTTGTTTCAGCTTTTTTATGAGCAAGATGCCTTTGCACTCTGAAAACAGTAAAGATTTATGTCATCAAATGGTGAAAACTATAGTAACACACAAGTTACTTGTCTTTTACACATATGTATGTGAACTCCCACATGCCTGTTATCTGTAGATCTGGAATATCGTGCTGTGTTCCTAGCATGACTGCATTCCTCTTACTGAAAACCTTACTGAATCGGCATTTGCTCTTACCCAATCAAAACTTTTGTATTTGCCACAGTTACAGGAACACTGCTGCACAAGCACCACCCAGTTAAACCAGTTATATACACAGACTCTTTAAGTTTTCTGTATAGATTTCATTCTTTGTATATGTCTTTTGGTTGTGGTACAGATACTTTCTTAGACCAGAAGAGGAGGAAATAATAAGATAAATGAATGAATAATAGAACAAGCTGTCAACATAAAACATAAATTATATGAAATACTTGGAGATTCCTAAGTTTCATTAATGTTCTGTTATATTCAGTAACAGCACCTTCCATAAGACAACGCACTGTATTGCATACAGTGCATGCACACACATGCATGTACGAATAATATATTAAAGTGTGATTTTACTTCTTTGAATTATATCCAGATCTAACATGTAGTCCAGGGAATGCATGTATTATCTGCATATTATTGTTGGAAATATACAGAGTAGAATCCTGGCTTAATGTAAGCCAAAGTTGATTTAAGTTCTCTTATCCCCTTCAAAGTTAAGTTCTTCAGTTGGTGCTTGATAAAGGGTAGCATTTTGCCCACAGATTTTAGCATTTTGGGTGGATGAAACTCAGCCACTGGTTATATGCTTGCTTAATCAATAGCTTTTCAATATCATTTTTCTCTCATACTTTAAGACTTTGTAATATGTTTCCAATCCATAGTAGCGTTATCTCCTAGCAGTGTTAAAGCAGACATCGTGAGTTACTCTCTCTTACGTCATATCACTTAATGTAATAAAATCACAGTAAATGAATAAGCAATTGATATCTTCCTGGCTCGTAGCTGTTGTTTTGAAGACTTGGATGGAAAGCTGTATTTTGCACAGTTACCAGAGATCTGAACTCAGTTGTTTTGTACAGAATATTCAATGAAACACTGCTGCCCAGGTTAGGAGACCAACTAAAGTGTTAACTAACTCAGTTACCTTTCTTAAAGGTTTGCCCAGAAGCATATACCTGATTATCTAAGGTGACTTCTCAGAATGAAATAGCATCATGAGTGGCCAAGAAGTATTTTAAACCTATATTCGGAGAAACACCTATATTATAATAAGCAGTGCACAATGTATCATTCTCCAAAGCAGTGTTTTGAATTTCCAGTTCCCTGCACTGTCTCATCCCTCACTAATATTCCTATGAAAACAACACCATGCTCGTCATGGCCCAAAGCCTGTTTAGTGGTTTTATTTGAATCTACAGCTTTTGAAGTGCATGTTGGGTTACGTCCAATATTCTTGTTCATGTTTTGTTGTCTGTCGAAGACCTGAACTTAAATCTTGACCTAAGAGACCTGCTAACTCTCTTATTCAGGCCTTTGCTTTTGCAGCTTGATTAGTTTTTCCCTTTTCTTGGCCAGAGCTCCCCTCTTGTACTAATGTTGCGCTCACGGTGATTCAGAGTATAGTAACTGTGCTCCAGCATGCTCCTCTCACTGCCCTTACCAGGTCCTTGCTCTTTCTCAGTATCCTGTAGTGAAATGTGATTCTCCCCATTGATGTTTAAGACCATTTATAGTTCAGCTTTGGCTGGCCTTTAGACTGCTGTTTGTCGAATGTTCATGTGTATCTTAGTCCAGCTAACTGTAGAATGCCAGTTGGTTCATTTTAAGCGTTGAGGACCTTGGACACCATTTTTTTTCAGTTCCGCCTCAAAAGTCATCCCTGTTGTTTCCTATATGAGAAAGCAAGCAGTCTTTCCACTTGCTTATCTGATATTTCTAGTTTGCATGTGTCTGTATGCATGCACAGGTACATGCATTTACCCATCTCTTCTCCGTTCCTTCTGCCTACCTCTAAACTCTTTATTGACACATATAATATAAACAGAATATCTAGTATTGAGTCCATGTGGGTTTTCTATGCAAATATGCATACAAGCATGTGTTTACAGAAAGGAGGAAGCAGCTGGCATTTGTCCATGACTTTAGTTCAAGCTGTAAGGAAGAAAGATGATTATGATGATGAAGTTCTATGATGATGATGATTAAAGCACCGCCAGAGCTCTGGCTTTCTCCTTAGTGGAAGACAGCACATTCAGAAAGTTGCTCTGAGGATAAATTATTAGTAAGTGATTCAGATACTGCCGAGGTGGAGAATACTACAGACACAAGTAACAAAGATTTAAAACAATCGTGTGATCCTTCTCCTGAGAGGAATTAGTCATGCTGCATGCAGAACCCCCAAGAGAAACTTTCTGAGTAATCAGGTAAAGTCAGGAAGTATTTGGTAATATTTATCACTGGTATTAATTTATGCTAATTTTCTGAAAGGAACGCTGAGCAAATTTTTGAGGGAGTGGTGGTTTTCTCCAGTGTGACTTTACCTAGTTTTTTGCTCTTTTTGTTTTCATTGTTTCTTGAGAAATATTTTAGTTTCAGGCGCAAAGATGTTTTGTGTGCGTGATACCACCTGCTTTTAAATGCTCCACAGGCAGCTGCTGTGAGTTAGGGAAGGGAGTTAGACTGGTAAGGAAAGCTCTTACCATTCCAGTTGAGGAATGGGAAGGGAAAATGCCAGTAGCAGAGGGGAAAAGAAGTACATGTGCCCATGCCTTTTAGCAGGGGAAAGACGAAATACTAAACCACAGGGCTAGAAAGCAAGAAAGAGCTGGAAAACTGAAGAGCTGTCAGCTCTTTTACAAGTAAATGCCTCATGGGGTTTTACCCTGGCTGAAACTTATTTATACTTTCTGATGTTTTCACGAGGCCGAAAAAATCCTATATTCCTGATCCTTTGTACAGTAGACTGCAAAGCAAAAAGATACACACTGAATGGCTGTGCACTTGGAAACTGTCTGTTAGACTCTCTACGGTAACCTATGGCCTCAGTCCACTCAACTGCGCTAGAGTGGTTTCACATCTGTGTAGAACAGGGATTTTTATCAGGATTTATAAATAGAAATAAAACTATTGCTGACTCCAGCCTTGGTTTTCTTTTTTTCATGGCATTATACAGAGAATCACATTTTCCATGTCAGGCTTCTGACAAAAGAGATTTGCAATGTAGAATGCAGTTCTCAGACTAGATGCTTTAAGGTGGATTAATAAATGGGGGAATCGAAAGTGGGCAGAAGAGAGAGGAAGAATTGAAGTTTAGGGTGCTAGCTGGGCCTTGGAGATGACTGTTTACTTTCTTGTTGGTGAGTTATTTATCTCCCTCACTATTTCATTTTAGGTGTTCCATATTTAAGATATGAAAAACTCCAGTAAAGGAAGTGATGATGATTTAGTTGATCAGATTGTCTCTGGTAAAAACATGCTTCTACTTTGTAATGCCACAGCCTGTTTGGAAATCTAGATGCACACACACTTATTTATCTATATGAAATTATATAGCATATACACTTATTTATGTATATGAAATGGTGTATATATATGTACAAATAAATTATTTTTATATAGTACACAAATATGCACACACACATATATATACACACTATATGCACACACACGTATATAATATGCACATACCTGTGTATACTGGCTGTTGCAAATGTGTGTTATGCATATGGAAATTTATCTGATGTTTGTGTACATCTGTGTACCCGTATAAACACCCGGTGCATGTACCTATTGTTTCTCTACTCTGTTAGTGTACACACACTTTTGAAAATTATTGCCAATGATGCTTTTCAAGTCTCCAGCCCTTATACATTTAAGCAACTACTTTTATGCTTCATTTAGCAGCAGCAACAGAAGAACCTGAGGTGATTCCAGATCCCGCTAAACAAACAGATCGAGTAGTGAAAATAGCAGGAATAAGCGCTGGAATTCTGGTATTCATCCTGCTTCTCCTCGTTGTTGTACTGGTCGTCAAAAAGAGGTAAGAGAATTATCTGTGTTGATACCCTTTTTTCACCCCCTGTATGTCAAGCAGTTGTAGATAACTGATTATTTTCTACAGGTCATTAAAAAAAGTTTCATGAGCAATACTGAGATTTAGCTTTTGTATGAGTTCTATGTATTTTCTCTTGTTTCTCTTCTGATTCTTGGTATGGATATACAGAGTAGATTATTTTATCTTTGGGATCTAGTAGCTATCAATTTTCTCAAATTCACTCATTTCCAAGTACTTTTAAATTGGAGTTGGGTGAATGTGCAGAATGTTAAAATGGATAGAATTAAATGGATTCTTCTTGGGGGAAAAAAAATAAATTTCACTTCTCCTGTTGTAATTGCCTGATGAATTTGATTTATTTATATGCAGGTCTAATGAGTTATTTGTATCTGTATGTTGTCCAACCCGCAAAATAATGTAATTTTATACCTTTCTGCTCTTGTAAACCTGCACTTTTTTTTTTCTTAAGAATTGTACTACATCACTATAAAATTATCTAGTGAGGCCTTAATGCATGAAATTGTTTAAAGGTGTATTAATCTGAATGAATTTTAATTTTTAGTTCTTTCGTAGAAAATAATCAATAGCGCCATCTTCTGGAATTATTAAAAGTTAACTGAGCACTAAGCGCTACGATATGTAAATGGTGCTACACTATTGCTTGTTCAGTTTTTTAAAGTATGCTGACTTTTCACTACTTGTGACCCTCTTAATGTGACATAAAATTTCATAAGCCAGTTGTATAAATCTGTATTCATAGCATGGTAGCTCCTAATACAAAGAGGTTTCTGTGTCCCCTGTATTCTGGCCAGTCCCTTTCCCAGTGCTCAAATTGATTCATCTTGGAGAGGCCTTTGTCTGCCAGTGGTTTGTGCATTATATTCCCTTTCCTTTTGCAGAATTCCTTATAAACTATATATTTGTGAATGTTGCAATGTTGCATAGAAATGTAGCTTTCTATTGTTTTTAAAGAGTAAGAAAACATTAAAATTGTGCCTCATACTATATGTTTTAATTACTGGTTTCCATTAGATTTTTTTTTAATTTATTTCCTCTTTACAATTATCCCTGGAGATATATAACTTGGAGAAGAAACATCTGCATTAGAAACATTAGGTATGCCTATAGTGTTCTGTGTTAGTTTAGCTACATATGTGATTTTCCCCAAAAGTGCTTTCACTTTTCTCTGTTGTTTACCTCTGTGGTTGAGAATTACACATATGCAAAAGATCCAGCTCATCATATGCAAAAAGATAAACAATCAGACAATTTATTTGCACCACTTCTGAAGAACAAAAACAACAAGAAGTTGTTTTTCAGCTTTCAGGAAGAAATATCTCTTTTATACGATTATTGCAAGACATGGGCTGGGGAGTGTCACCCTCTCACTGTGTGTTGCAGAGGTCCCCTGTAAAAAAAGCCTGTATGTGTGTGTGTGAGTGTGTGCGACTACTACGATATCGTGTCAGTCTCTTCCAGAAGGGATTGACTGGCTTTGCAGGTTAAAAGAAAACTGTTAACCATTGGTTGCATTCTTGTTTACTTTCCTTTTTACTTCTTACATCCAGAGTCCTCTTAGACTTGTCCTTTCACTATTGAATTGTTTGGTGAAAGTAATTCTGTCAGTGAAATGATACTTTAAGCATTTCCATTTTTCCTCGCTTCCCTTCTCTGAACCAGGCAGTACCCTGTTAGAAAAGCTACTTGATCATCTCTCCAAAGTACATAACATACCTAAACTCCTGTACTGTTTTGCATTCAAAGTATGTGAAAAATTAACCTCTTTAATGAATCTTTAATGTCTGGTAATTTTTCATCATGATAGTTTAATTGGTTGTCTATGGAGTGTATTATAGGTGTGTCATTTCTGCCCTCCCCCGCTTAGGGAAAGTGGGCTGTTCTTCATATGAGCTTTAGTCAGGGTCACTTACGAAAAGCAAAGAAAACCTTTGTATCTGGATCTAATTCAGGCCACCTAGAGAATCAACACAATTTATACAATAGGGCCAGGAAGAGCTGTAAAACACTGACACATTCACACATACAGCAGCACACCTCAGTTAGTTGTGGTGGGACTGGAAACTGGTCAGTTGTAATCATCTTCTGTAGCCTACATACCCACTGATCCAAAATGTAGTATCCCTTTTGTACCTGAATTGACCGCAACCTATTACATGGAAAAGTCAATAAAGATGGTTTATGCATTTTTCATTGGTTTATTAAGTCTCATGCACCGATATAGACACCTAAATCTGATTAAATGCAGCATTACATTTTATTGAAAAATGGAGTACTAAGCAGTTTTATTCAGGAGCTTGAGATGTTTTATGCTTTGCCTGATCATTTTGTACAAATTGGTTTGAGGTTCTACTGAATGAGACTCTTACCAGCTCTTACAGAGTTTTACTTGAGTAATCAAATCTATTAAGAAAAGGGATACTGCATCTTTAATGAGCAATGCCATTTTTATTTTTTAATCATTGTTGGACTATCTCCTAGTGTACTGCATTTCCTTCCATTTGTTTACCTTCCATATTTTTCATGCTTAGCATGAATTCATCAGCATTTCCAATTGTACGTTTTTAAAATATAAAACATATGTTTTCATTCAAGAAATGTGTGGTATATATGTCAGTACACACATGTATCATTTGTTAATGTGCATTCTTTATAATGTGTGTACTCATATAGCTACATACAATACATATACAAACATATATGTATGCACCTGTGTACTGATAAAGACTTTAAAATGAATGATATGAAATTTAGCTGTTCTCTGATTAAATGTATTTATTAATTTAAGCTTTCTTTTTTTTTTTGTAACTGAAAAGTAAAAAGCATAATTTACTGCACAAGATTTGTACACAGCTGTTCATTTGTCATGACATTTAGGTGGTAGTCATTATATTATGCTGAACTGCATGTTGAAAATACACAATCCATTTAATTTTCAAATTTTTGGCAATAAATGAAATCTCAGCATGTAATTTTCTCAAGTGATCTTTCTAAAAACCAAATCATTTTTATATGCTAGTATATTTTTTTAATTGCATGGCAAAGTAAGGCTAGTTGATGCATGAGCAAATTGATATGCTAACCAAAGAAACATTTTTTTTCAATTTTTTTTTTAAACGCACATTTCTCTGCTTTATTGAATGTGACAGAGTCACGCTTTTCATTCACCATTGCTTCTCTTTTTCCA
The DNA here is from genome assembly GCA_032273925.1 of Rhynchotus rufescens. NCBI lineage: Eukaryota > Metazoa > Chordata > Aves > Tinamiformes > Tinamidae > Rhynchotus > Rhynchotus rufescens. The sequence goes on from JAVCKT010022822.1 coordinate 9,509, forward strand.
CTGTCTGTGATTTGCTTGCCAGGAGGAGCTACTATTCTTACTCCTACTATCTGTAAGTAGAATACGGGTGACTTACTCTTTTACATGTTTTAAAGATGCAGTATCCCTTTTAAAAAAAAGAAAAATAATCTTTATAATTTTAGTAAAGTCATATTACTATTTATCTCTTATTAGTGTCAGGTTTGAAAAAAATTGCTTGTGTCATTGTTACTGTTATTCCTAACTTTTTTTTTTTTAAAGGGATATTGTATTTATTACTGTATATTGAGACTTCTGCTTTTTGCTAGTTTTTTCCCATAACATTTTAATTGATTGTAATCATGATTTAATTTCCATTATGGTTCACGATGGCACATCACACTAAAAAAAATCTGTTCTAATGACTATCCCATTCATTAGCTAGATAACTGCTTGTAAATCACACATTATTCTTAACATGCTGACTGGAAGTGATCCTACACAGCACTTTTACTATGCAAAGCATAGGCAGGTGTCAGACCTTTATAAACAAGTCTCTGTCTTGAGACTTGGAAGACTTGGAGACAGTGGAAGAGCAGCACATCTGCCGCTCCAGGTAGCAACATTTTGGGACTTATTTTTTACAGGAAGGTCTTTTGCCCAGAGATCCTCATCTG
>JAVCKT010022823.1:0-21767 GCA_032273925.1 Rhynchotus rufescens
CTTTTTTTTTTTTTTTTGGAATATACTTCCTTCCAAATCTGGTCATGCATGTTTGCATCATGCAATTGAACGAGAAACAGAGATACCCCCTGGAACCAGCAGCAACAGAGGACCTGAACTGGCCTTTGTCAGTGCTACATTATTCCATGTGATCATTTTATATTGGATTGGCTCCAGCCCAGAAACTTGTGCATGGATCTCAGTTACACCCTGCAAGTGTTCCAGCACTGCTACAGCGGGGCACTTGAGGCTCTTTTGAAGCCTTAACAGTAGGTTTCCAGATCTTAACATGTTTGAGTTTCTTTTTAATTTCTTCTGTATTGTTATTGGGGCTGAGATTGCTGGATTTTGTCCTTATTAATTGAAATGCATCTCTCAAATTTGGGGTCCTTTCTTGCCCTTTGGAAGTAGCATGCATAGTCTAAATTCCATGTTAATAGGGAACTCAGTTTTTAGTGTTTTGAATCTGCTTTATATCAGAAACTTAACAAACAGTTACTTAGAAATTTTCAGAGTTCTTATTTTTTTAGATGTAGCGAATAATTGCAATTGGTTCTGTATAAGTGCAGAATACAATTCTGTGAAACTATGGAACTGTAGCCTGATTCTCGCTAATTGTCATCCATATGTTTTCTCTGAGCTTTACAAAATAGAGTCTTCTGTTATGTGACTGCTATTTTTTCCACAGGCTTCATGTGCAGAGGCGTGGTCTTGCTTGCTCTGAGTACGTCTGCATAGCACAGAGAGAAGGTATGCAGAAAATCTCGAGTCTATGTGCCTAAACTTAGAAGCAGACAATTGATAGCAGCCAAAGCTGCAACGTCGTTGAAAAAGTCCACTTTGCTTTGACTGTCGTGTGCTCAATATATGTTCAATCTTACTGACGTTATTGTGACTAAAATCCAAGTCCCTCTTTAGTTATGTAAGCCCGTTTTTCAGAGATTTACAGCAACCACATTTGGTCACATTTTGAGAAGAACAAGATTCAGATCCCGGAGGTAACGAATACTTGCAGTATTTTAGTTCAGTGCTCCAGGATGTGAGGCTCAATGTGATCTAAACTTCCAGAAGAGTGTACAAACGCACTGTTGCTCATTATATCCCTTGAGCCCCCCTCATATTTTGTGTCAAATTGTATTACATATTGATTGTTCCAAAATCTTTCAGTTTTAGTGCAAGATCCTTCAGTTTAAATAAAAAATAGCACAACCTAGAAAGGGGAATGGAAAGAAACTCTGTGGATTTAGCTCTATTCTTAAGGATTTCTAAAAGCAATCTATTTGAGAAGTTCATCGACGAGTCTAGGAGAAGGAACAGTGACAAGTCACCTGTCTCTTTTAGCTGACATCGGAATAATTAATTTTATGAAAATGACTTCTATTGGAGGTTAATTTATTTTGGCTGACAGACACATACATTGCTATACATGTCTAATGCTGCAGTCAGCCTGAGCTTTATTTAGAACAGTTTATTTATATCTTTGGGTGATTTCATTGTAAGATGGAAGAAATATAGGGTCATCAAGGATTAACTTTTTTTTCTTGGTTAAGACAAAATAAAATATATATAAAAAAACATTGCTTGAATATTTTGGCGTTCTGATGGAAAATTATTTGATTTCTTACACTAATGAAGCTTAAGTTGTTCCTAGGTATGGTACTTTTGGTAAGCAAACACCAAACTCACTGATCCTGATAGTGTGCGAGTACAGTGAGAAGGAGACATATTGCACTAACTCAGTATAAAAATTAAGGTTTGTATGCGGGTAACTGCTTACCTGCTCATCTACCATAATTTAGTGTTTAAAACAACCTTTCTTTATGTGTGTGGTTGTAAAGCTTACTGACACAAAGATGTCCATCTGTAGCAGAAAATGGGGATTACCTTGGCGTGATCTTCAGTAGGATCGAAGGCCAAAATATAATATGAGCACCTTAAATGGCACAGTTGTGTTAGAATGGACTGACTCCATACTTTAGAAAGAAGAGTGTGTGGGAGACTGTGTGCTGGATACCTACACTGTTCAAGTCTGCAAAGTCCAGCAGTGGAAAAAGATCTACATGCCCGTTTCACCTTTGGAGTTCATGGAGTCAATACAATATCTTTTGAAAGTGCATTACAGTAATAATTTTCCAAGAGATAGTGACTCCTTAGGAGCTTTTTTATGCTCCTTTTCTTTTTCTCTTTGCGTCTTTGTATAGATGGGTGGAGCCTAATGTGATTTTTAAGGTTTAGCTTTAACCAGGTTTGTTCTTGTGTTCTCAGCTAATCAAGAAAAAAAAATCAGTTCTGCATTTGTGCAATTTAGGCAGCATCTGGCTTCCTCAGTTTTTATGAAAAGCAAGTAGGCAGTATTTATAGGGAGAGAGAGGATATGCTTTAAAAGATAGATATGTTGCCTCTTTTGACCTCATCATCCAGTTTTCTCATGCACTGAAAGTCTCCTGGTACTTTGGCATCCTTCCCGGACTAGGAAGTCTTGGGTTATCTAATTAGACTTGGGCAACTTGTGGAAGGGAAAATGGTGATTCTTCCTAGCCTGATGTATGAATGGTATGTGCTAGCTCATCTATTTTCATTACAATTTTCTGTGGCTAGAGTCTAACTATTGGATGTGGTGTCCACCTGTTAAATCAGTGTCATTGGTACAAAGTTGAATAATATTTATATACCAGTTAGACAGAATAATGTTTCTGTTGCTCATTCTGCATCCTACAAAAACACATTTAGAGCAAAATGATTAAATCAAAACAGAAGAGGCAAGAGAATGAACATTATTAAAAAGTGTCGCAGTCTGCCAGATTTAGGAATTAATATTAAAGTCTTGAACAGATATCCCTGCAAAAATTAAGCAGAGATTACAATTCAGTAGGTCAAATAAATGCAACTGAGTCTAAAGTTTTGCTCATGCTTTCCTCCTCACAGATATTTCCTCAAGGATAAGACTGCAGTTCTCAGTGCTCCTGCCACAGTGCCAGCCATATGAAGTTAAATTGATTGTTTTTAGTTATACTCCAGCTTCTGAGTTGTGATTTCCTTGAAGAGTCATAATATTCATCCTTCCATTCTCCTTGGTAAGTAATCTGAAAAAAAACCAGTTCCTATTTGAGCAAACTTTCTTTAAAGCACCGATGGCCACAGCTCTTGGTATATTCTCCCTTATAGAGAGTTTGCAGATTCTATCGTAAGTGTCCAAGGTCACTCCGAAAGGGAGGGAAAGAGAGAGAGACAATACTAATTCTGTTGCTATTGAAGTGTTACGTGGGAAATGACCTGGAAAAATATTCCCTGAAGAGCAGTAGGGTGTCAGTGCTAGTTCCCAAATAAAGCAAACAGTGAAACTATTGAACCGTGCCAAGTGCCATTTTTTTTCATCTCCTCAAACTGTTAAAAGACCGAGTAGTGTTGTTGACATACTAGGAACTTAAAAAGTCTCTCCTCTATGCTGGTCATCAGAAGAATAAACATTATAAAATTAGTTTGGGAAATATAATTTCTATCAAAAATCTTCCACTGCTTGTCACATAAATGTTTAGAAACTGAAGTTTCAATCTCATTTTAAAAGATGATTCTTAAAATCCATATCCTCCATAATAGTCCCACAGTGTCAGTAAGCAGTACCATGGTAATGATGTTGATCAGCTTTCAGCTATCCAAAACAGTGATTATCTTGGAGGGAGGAACAATGCAAATAATATAACACGCATAACTTACATCATGTGCACAGACAGTAGCGGAGAAAAGACAGATTAGTGAGAAGGTTGCTAATGAAGGACAGAGATAGCTGTGCAAAGTCAGCACAGCACAGACTTATTCAAACATTTTTAGAGCTGGACTAACTCATGTAAAGCTGATGTGGCTGCCTCTGCTCTTCTTAAGAGTAAACTACACTTGTCTTCTTGGATACACAAGGAGATTACAGTGATACTGTATCAGTACAAATATGGGAGACATCAATGGGTGACACTTGCACAGAGGGCTTGAAACGCTGCCCAGGTAAGTCAGCTACACATGGTGCTGGAGCATCATGACAACGTCAGCTGGCATAATACAGAGATATTAGGTTTGGCCCTGAAAGCAATAGAACTCTGATAGTATAGCCCTGACCTATGGCTAATTCATAAGACTTATTCAGAGGACTTATTCACATGCGGACGCCCTGCTGATTTGGCTACAGTGTGGATTTATTTCCTGGTACTAGCTTGGGGATAATCTGCCCTGTGTTCCATCGCAACATATTGTGGATTCACAGGTGCTCATGGACCTGAAAAAGAAACGATGTCCTGTTAGTCTGGTGTTGCTGGAGTTTTTTTGCAGGCACTATTTCAAACGTCTGGATCTGAGACAGGCTTGCTGTATTAAGACGAGGGCACTGGTGTTGGCTAAGGTTTCAGGAACTGGTACATCACAGAATGGTTGAGGTTGGAATGGACCTCTAGAAATCACGAGTCCAACCCCCCTGCTCAAGCAGGGACACCTAGAGCATGGGGCACAGGGTTATGTGACCATCATTTTATTTCATCATTAATAAAAACGTGTATAAGGAAACTTACAATTAGATGTTGCATATTTGATCTTTATGCTTTTGATAAAGCAACCTGTAAGGCTACAACAGCTCTTGCTATCTGGCAGAGGGCCACTGCTCCTGTCAAAAAGGACAGCAACAGTAAAATGAATGATAACCATTTTAGCCTAAGCTCTGTGTTTGATGAGAAGGGGAACTTTTTTTCCTCCCTCCATCCTTATGACTGTGAGTAATTTGCAATTCTGGTCCTCTACTCCTCAAAATATGGTGATTTATCTACCTAGCAAGAGCAAAATCAGTCATGTGTGTGTGGGTGTGTATGCTGGGAATATAGCTTTACAAAGAAGCTGTGGTTACGTACACAGCTACAGCATATCCCACATGCTGAAGGTTAGATTGGTTGATACTTCAGCAAACAGAACAATAGAAAACTGATTTATTTGTCTTCTTTCACATTTTGTCTTTTTTTTAATATTCACTTCTTTTTTTCTTGTTGCCTTAATTCTTTTCCATTAGTCCTTTCTTGAACTCTCAATCTTAGGTTTTTCCAACTGTAATTTTGTATTGATTATGAAAATGAAAATCATCACATGAAAACACTGCTTGGTAGGGAAGATACTGGCCTACCTTACTAGGCTCACCAGAATTCAGCTACATCTTTCTTCCAGTACAAAGTACAAAAACTTGCACATGCGGTAAGAGAAAAGTGACCTTTGATCTAAGATGTGTTTTGTCTGGTTCCTCTTATGTTTTTGCCTTTAAATATAAGGTAGGTCTACCTGCTTTTCTTCCCCTTCAGGAAACATGTCTCATCCTGGTGAACTGCTTCAGAAATTCTGACCAGAGAGAATGTATCCCCTTTGGGTTAATGCTTATATGGATGCTGCCTTAGAGCCTTTTACATTTAGAATAACAGGTGTTTTATGGCTGAATACTATTCCTCTTTTCAAAAGAAGGTGCAATGCTGACATTCTAAAGGCTGGAGCAATTTATAAATGGCAGCAGAGCCCTATGATTAAATTACAAGCTTATTATTTAGCCATGAAACTATGCATTGTTATTTGCCATGTGCCTAAAGAGATTATCAGTAGTTACCCTCCAGGGTCTATAATTTATAATTTACTTTGCAGGTGGAAAAAGTTTATAGTTAGAGAAACTGTGTGTGTGAAATCATGTTTGTGCCATTGTGTGTGATGGAGGGGAGGAGAGAGAAAGGCAGACATCAATAAAATGTTTAGTTTAATGGAAAAATCCATGTAGTATATGAATATAAGGTAGAATGATCTTTTCTTCTTTTGTGTTTGCACAGTGCACTGTTATCTGTGTAATTCTGGAGCCATCATAGCATTATGCACTTTTGCAGAGTACTCTTTCATCTGTAGTAAGGCAGTTTCATGCTTGAAAAGATGCCAAAAGGCTCCCTATAAATTTTTCAGTCAGCATTATTAAAATATACATGTAGCTCAAGAATATACAGTACACTAAAGAACATCTAATAATTGCTATTTAAAAAAATTTGTTTGGTAACATGACAATTGCATTTTAGGTAGCAAAGATGTGAAAATGAATTCAAGTACATTGCACTCAGTTGTCATGTTTACTGAAAACAATTCAGATTGAAAATTCAATTAAATATTAACACCATTGATGCTCTTGCACATCCGTTTAAAAACAAAAATAGTTATTGTGTTACTACTTGTTCTCTATTGATTTTGGCTTTCACATGAATATTGCCCAATCTCTGCTAGTCATCCTTTAAAGAGATAATGAGAATTGATCTTAGTAGTAGTTCATTTAGTCCATGTCCTGTATGACATTTGTCAGTATAAAATATTTCAGTAATGGGAATAAAAAAAAGCACTAGGTGTTTGTATTAACAGCCATAACAGGGGCTTAAGGTCTGAAACATGAAATCTTGTAGCCTTTTTAACAAATTTATCCCATCTGGGGCAATTTTGGATGTTTCGGTGTAAATGTCCAATCCATTCTTTCAATTTGCTTTGTCTTCAGCCTCCGCTGTCTTGTAGCAGTGAGTTCAAAAGGTTGATTTGCAAATATTGCCATGCAGTGTCACTCATGAAAAAGTCGTTCACAACTTATTTTTTAATGTATCTTATTATTTTATTAATGAAGTGTTTTGGTGCATTTTGCACGTACCGAGATGCAACGCGCTTGCAAAGGCAGCATCTGTAAGTCAATTAGATAAGCTTTTAACTTTCTCCGGTGAGCAGCGCACACCATGGTGGGCAGAAATCCACAGGGAGCTTGTGAGGGACGGAGGGATGGTGGTTTAAGCAGCTTCTACTAAGTTGTAGTGAACTATTTCACAGTTGTAATTCTGTGAAATTATTAAATACATATATGCCCTGTGGCATCCACAGTTTAGAAACAAGACAGTGGATTCAGTGATACGCTGGAAGGGCAAAGTTGATCTTGCTGTTTCCAACTGTAAATCCTGAATGAGGATTAATTAGTGGGTTTACAATACTTTAGAAATGCAAAATTTTATGTAAATACTTACAGTACTAAGCTACAGATTTTAGTTTTCTGAGGTCTCTACTTCAGTTTCTACCTTACTCTCCATTTCTCTGTATGACGTGATTTTCGATTGTGTAGGACAGTTTTCAGTCCACTGGCAAGAATAAATAGCCAGTTTGCTGTATCACTGTATTAAGTCAGTATCACTGAAAGGGAATAATAAGGCAGCTATAATTAATAGAAATAACCCCATCCTACATTTTCTTTGTGTTGCTTCACGGCTTTTTTTCCTCACTGGCATGGGCTTTGATTTGCTACATATGATTTGACAGTAAATAGTCAGCCAGAGATAACTGTGCATTTCTTTTAGGAATTGTGACATTATGTTGTGTGCTCTAAGGCTGTGCATGCTTTTAATACAGTACAGTTTGACATGATGTATATTGCAAGCCAGTGCCAACAACAGAGGAAGAAACCAAAACAGTGTATGAGTATTAGATGGGATACTGTGGTAGGTTAGGCTGCAAAAATGCTATATCCTATTTCTTCTATGTTAATATGCACTGCCTTTTTTATAAGGGTTCTTGTGAAGAAGATCAGCATCTGCCACAAAGCCAGCTTTGAACACATCACTCTGAACATCCGTGAGCTGTAGTCATTGTCCTGAGGGCTTAAATTTTATACACAGAATAAAAAATCATGTAACACTTACATGCAGAACCTAAAATGTCTCAGGAGTATAACCCTAGCCCACAAATCTGTGGTGAGAAGTGTTAGAAACTGAGGCAGCTTCGCTTGTTTGAGGAGTTTGTGGGTTTGAGCCCATTGTTGTCCCAGATCTGTCGTGCACTTACAACACTGCAACAGATGGTTCCCTGTGTTTGCACAGCTGCCAGCATCACTGATGATGATAATGGTGCTTTTCACTTCTGTAATACTTTCCATGTGCCACCTAAAGAGGTGCATAGGTTGCTGTGTGTATTTTGTGCTGTCCTGGTGAATGTCCCTTGGGGGTGTTACAGTTGTCACTGTAATACATCTACTACCTATCAGTAGATCTTTATAGGTCTTGTTTTTAATGTTGTGTGAGAGAACAGTGTTATAAAAAAAGTTTATTTGAACTGATGGCCTTTCTAACCTGTTTTCTATTCTATTAGAGAAAAGACAGCTCTGTCCATCCCAGTTATCAGTAAGCACTGCCCAGTCCAAAATGAGACAGAAGAGGTAAAAGTAGAACAGACGACAGCATGTCTGAGTTTCGTTCCTGACTGATCACCTGCCTTTATCAGGAAAAGGAGGAGAATTTGGCATCAGATGCCAAATCAATGTGATAAATGGAATGAGCTTTTGATTTATTGCTGCACAGCTGCAGCATGGAATAGGAGGGTACTGGGCATACCTGGCCAGCAAGGAGTCTGGCCTTACTTCTGGTGATCTGAGGTCTGTCCCCTGTCCATTCCTCAGCGCTTTTCATGTTGGAAAACACATTTCCATGTCTGAGAGCTTGCTTGTTTCTTCAGCCTGCGTCTGTTTGTGTAATAGGAAATGCTCTCTGTACTTTGCCTTCATAATATGAAAGAGGAAATCAGATCTATCCCCATGCTTCAGCTGAGAACTTGGCATAAATTTTACTTTGTTTTTCCTGGTGTAACTTTGTGGAATTTTCTAGATTTTCTTCTGATTTGTAATACCAGAGTTTACTTGTGATGTAATTTCCTTTGTTTTCTGTGGATCATTTTTGTATACTTATGAACCTTGCAGCTAGCGTTCCTCTTCTCCTCCTCCTCCTCTGCAGGGAAACAAAAATAGTTCTGTGTGCTCTGTGTGAGGTCCCTGGACTACTCATCAACCTGTGCATCATCTTCAGTATTTAAAAAATGAAACATTTGAGGAGAATAGGTTTCATCCTCCATTTTTTTTTACTGTTATTCCTGTTTGTTTCCTGCTTCTTAATTGACTACATTTTCTAGCCAGTGAGCAGTATGCTGAAGGGTTTGAGTGTGTTTTTTTTTTCCAGAAGTCTATCTCCAATTTCACTTAGTACTGTAAGCTGAGAGTCCTGAGACTTGCTAATTGGAGCCTTTCAAAACAGACTATTTTTTTTTCCCACTGAAAAGCAGTCCTGCTAGTCTCAATGTATAGAAAGCCTCTAAAAAGCAAAAACCTTTTGCCATCACAAGAGCATCTTTGCTTTGTTTATTTAATAGGGCTAGTGATGAATGCAGCATTATATAAAAATTGTGCACCATGGCTGTAAACCAGCTGTTCTGATAAATGAAAAAGCTCTGGGCACATCAAATATGCAACAAAAGCCAGAGCCTACCTTTACTGTGACATTTTTGGAGGTTTGCCCAGCTGTTACATCATGTCTTTTCAGTAGCCCCAGGTTTGTCCATGTATTTTGTACATTTTGGTACATATATTGTACATTTAACATACACATAAGCATATACATATAAATATGTAAACATATGCTTTACATATACCTGAGCAACCTATGTATAGAAACCAATAAAGTGAAGGTAATACGACTAGCAATCTAAAATTGAGCTCTTTTTCCTTAAAAGTGCACATCATATTGTACAACTACCATCCATCAGTAAGAGGATATAGAAAAACAAAAATAAAACAGAGAGTAGGTTAAGGCAAAAGAACTCAGGTTGACAGAATTCCAATTGCCTCTATATAAAAGAAAATGACATGTACTTTCTTTTAAGAGCATATGCTGTAAATCATATTAAAGAAGAAAGGGTTTTACAGGGCTTTTAAATATTCCTAGAGTTCTGGAAAGGATCCTGGAAGTAGCTCTGTAATGCTTTTCATCCAAAGATCGCAAAGCGCTGTGTGGAGTGATGAATTAGAACAGAGGGCAATATTTATATTTGCTTTCTTGGCTGCAAAGAACCCTGTGATGCTTTCATGATCAAGAACATCCTATATTTTTAGTTACGCAAGGGCCGGAGTTTCAAAATTCGTGCATAACCAGTAGTTTTCAGGCAAAAAAAAGATTTATATGTGGGCACAGAAAGTACACATCATGAGTTTGTTCATTTATTTTGGTCCTGAATTGTTTTACAACTAGATTCTCTGAAATCAAGGCAGTTTGGCAGAAGTTAAGATACTGGAAGGGAAATGGAAAGCATTAATCTATGGAATTCCACAAGGGCAGTGAAAATCACACAAGTGCTAATTATAGAGCGAATAGGCACAACTGCTGATGGGGATTTATTACTGCATTTCTGTTTTGTGGCTGTATGAATATTGGTGTGTCGGAATTGTGTGCACATGCTGGGCTCTCTGGATCTCTGAAATCATGAAGATAGGAGCTTTGCAGCACACACTATTGCAGCTTCAGAAACGTGTGGACCTCTGCCATGTGTCCAGGGTTCTGCTGCCTTTGGCTCCTTTTGGCCTCATGTTTTGCATCTAGACGTGTCACTCCCGTGCTGTGATGGCTCATTCAGCTATTAGAATGTTTGAGCAGGGGTGGTTGACTGTTTTTGTAGAGAAATTAAAAGCCACGCAAGGAACAAAAGAGCAAAAGTCACAAAACAGATATGTTTGTAAAAAGGAGAAAAAAAAAAGAAGAAAAAGTCCATTCTTTTTCCTTATGCAGGAGTGGTTATTGCAGCTCTTTTTCCCCTTATTTTTTTCTTGTAATCTAATGAAATTTCCACAGAATGATTGGTGCTGTAAGGGCCCTCTGGAGATCCCCTGGCCCAAGCCCTCTGCTGCAGCAGGGTCAGCTGGGGTGTGTTGCCCAGCACCGTGTCCAGGCAAGTTCTGAATATTTTCAAGTGACCCAAAATGAAGTCTTATTCATGACTTAAAGTCTAAATGATGCTGGACAGTTAAGAAGCTTTTAACTGAAAGAAGGAAGAGCAAAATCATTTGTTAGAAGCTTTTGGGAGAATTAGCTCTAGAGCAGAGGGACTTTGGTGAAAGGTCTGAAAAAGCTATCTTGCCAAAGGAACATCAGATCAAGGTAGATAAGCCTGCTAGTAAATACTTGATGTATTTTATGGAATTATCCTATTGTAAAGAAGGAACAGGAGTTTGCTTTATCAGGGCTGTATGATCCAATCAATATAGTAGAGATCATAGCTTCCAAAGGACAGACTCACAGCTACTGAATCCAAGTCATGCCTGTTGTTCAGGAGATGATTTAGATCAATAGCTCTGATGAGCAAGTGTCCAGGAAAGGAATATCCAGTCCAGATTTTGATAATGTATTTTAAATGTTCCTAGATAAACCGATCAAAGCAGACAAATGTAGTTTGCCACCACGAGTATTAATGAAGTATTTGTAGTCATTCTGCATTTCATGACTCAATGGCAGTTTCATGCTGTAGTAAAGGATGGATTAACCAAGCACATGTTAGCACTGATAGTAGCAAGAGTTGGTCAGCTTTAAAATGTGCAGACACTCCTTTGCTCAACTTGTGTAACAGATAGACTTCTAAGACACTGTTTGTTCTCCACTAACTGAAACGTTGCTCCATTTATTTTCAGAATGTGTAAAGTGAAAATTGCCGCCAGGCGAAAAAAATTATTTTACAAGTCTCTGCCTCCAGCAAATTTTTACATCTGAATTAAGGAAAGCTGATAATATAAACACTGGTGGACTTTTTATTATGACTGCATCAATGTGAGAATATTGCTGAACTCTGAAGGCCTGTGTCTGTCCAATTTGTTAACAGCTGACCACCTAAGCAGCAAATTACCCTGACGACTCTAGCCTGGAGCTTCTATGCCTTGGCTGTGTCCGTATAAGAGAATCTGCCTCACCAGGAACAGCTTTCTGTTTGAAAAAGAGTTAAAACTAATCTCAGCCCAGGAAATGAGACTTTGATATGTATAGCTCATATAATGTTTCTTAACTAAGCACTGGAATACAAAACTGGAATTTAAAGTTGAGCATGCAGAAGCCTTCAAGTTTTCTTCCATATCCACATCAGCTCAGTAGCTGCGCCCTGCAAGTTCTCTCTGCAGATTTGTCAGCCCCCTTGTATTGCTGATGGTTTGTACAGTGGGGTTAGCTCTGTGCAGTGACTGGCAGCAGGTTGACTCTAGCATGTATAAAACTGCATCCTTGCTGCAGGGGACTTGCAGATTAAAGGCTTGGGGGGTGCCCATATTCTGAGGTGCTGAATTCTGTAAGAAGCAGAACATTGAATGCAATTTAAATGCTCATAACCATTAGGGTTATGGAGTTACATGCAGAGCAGCATTTTCATAACTGGAGTAGGTTCCACAGTTCCTTTGCTAAGTCCCATATCCATCGCTTACCCTCTGCACAGCACATCTGCCTTGTGCCCTCCCTTTGCATGCAACTTTCCAGCTTTATTATCCTGCGCACGCAGCTCTTCAGAGAACTTGGCCAGCTCTGTCTTCTTACTGGGGATCCTGGCTGAGAAGAATAATGATAATGAGATGAGAATATAGATATCACTTGCTTTGAGTGAGTGCATGGCGACCACTTTTGCCAAGAGCTGATTGGGAATAGAGCGCCCGGGCTTTCCAGAGCAGGCTCAGTGATGGCTGACAGAGTGCGATCTCTGCCAACTGCAAATTTTGTGAACTAAAACAATGATTATGTTTCAATGGGCTGAAATTCTAATTGAAGCTAAATGCTTGTTTTCTGCGCCCTCCTTCTGCGTCGGCCTCCCCTCTAATTCTTAAAGCGGGAACTTGCATGTACCATTGCTTGTTCTGATTTGTACTGCGGGAGGAAGGCTCCTGTTCATGCATTAACTTCCATGAATGGCTTCCATGAATTAACAATCCAGACTTCTTTTTGTCTTAGGCACTAGCTTTTGATATTCAATATGTGCATTAGAGCATAGTGCATCATATGAAGAAGATTATTATATCCACTTTACAATTCAGAGGCAAGAGCCAAGTGGTGTGATTAGAGTAGCTGCATCCCAGAGGCAGTCTCAGATTGCCTTTATGTTGTTCTGTATCAGTGATATTTGGTGTCTGGTTAGTGATCTTCCTAAGAGGCTGAGCGGGGTGGGGAGAAGACCAGAATAAATTCCGAATTATAGTAAGTACTCAAATAGAGCAATGAGATTTTTCTTCTCAAATATATAATGCAGAACAACTGGATTTTATCTCGATCAAATCCTGAATGCAGAGAGGGAATGAGGGAGGAGTGTCTGGGAGGGTAAAGCAGCCAACTGGCAAGAAAAACACAAAGTCATAAGGAGATGTTCAAAATGAACCAATTTTCAGTTTGTTCTTTAAAAAATAACATCAGCTCTTTCCACGTGTTTACAGGCTTTATGGATCAAATGGTAGTGGACTTGTTCTTGCTTCAAAGAAGCACCTTTTGTGTTTTGAGCTAAGAACCAGCACAACTCACTCCACTGTTGTGTTTCCTCCTCACCCTCTGGTGTGGGGTGGATCAAGTTCTCCACTGCAGAATATAGTGAGAAAAGTCATGTTGATGCCGCATCATCCTGTGGCCCGAATACAACAGGAGAGAAAGAGACACCAAAGCCCTACACAATAGCAGCCGCATTTTTCATTATTATTTTTTTCCTGGAGCTTGCTAATTAAATCATTAAAATTTTATCTTCACTTAACCATGGATAAAGCCATTTGAAACATTTAATTAGTATGCTGCAAGAGATACGTGCGAAGCCAGAAGCTTTTACAGCGTATGAGTGACAAAGAGAAATAGATTGAGAAGGAGAGTGTACGAGAATGCATTCCCTTGCAGCAGAGCTGCCCCTGCTTTCCAACAGGCTGTAGATAAAATTGGACCGTTGGCAGGATTAGGTGCAGTTCTCACTGAAGTAGTGACATTCACATGACAATACCCATAGCTAACATTTAGATTTAAGAGCAAATATATTACAGATATGTTTTGCTTTGCCATCTAGCAGGATAGGAAAAGAAATTACAGTTCCTCGTGGAATTTATGCGTCTCGCATATCGTATAGATTGCCTTTGTCATAACCTAGAACAGGGCTGTGGAGTTGGGAAATCAGGGTTGTTTCTGCATATTGCCCACGGACTCTAGCCTTTATTGTACAGGAAAAGGTTTGAAAGTAGAGTTTGGGAAAAAGAATGTCAGCACAAACATTTGCCAGCAACTGAAAACAAGAATAGCCATTAATAAAAGCACTTGCCTGTAATGGCTGAGACCGGAATTCAAGACTGTGCTCTGCTGGGGTTGGAATAAGGTTTGAATCTGCTCTCCAGTGAACACCAGTCTACAGAATATATGAAATACTATATTATACAGTACAACATCAGGAAATATTTGGTCCCTAAAGAAGTAAACAATATGCTGTAGAAAAGCTTGGGAGATCCAGGACGGAAAATTCCTATTCTGTTCCAAGTGTTCTTCATTGGTAGTCCTGCTTTTGGGAAGAGTTTTGTTATTTCCAGCCTTATTTCCCTCTATTCTTTCCAAGACGAAGTTTCTCCATGGCTCTTTTGCTCACAGTCTGGCCTCCCCCAGGCAGTTCTCATATGTCAAAAAGTTGCAAGAATTTTATGAAAACCAGCATTGAAATAAAAGAAGAAAAACACTTCTATTTTCTCTCTCTTTTCCCTACCTAGCCAAAACACTGTCTTTGCTAAAATCTTACAATGTCTACAAAAATCAAAACATCTTGCAAAACACCATTGTTCTTATTGTGTCAGGTAATAGATGTGCTGTAATAGGGATGTGTATCTGTCAGCTCTAACGGTGCATAATGACATAGCTCTCTATTTAGAAATGGCAATGACAGTTATTAACCTGTTCTATTTGTTATAGGATAATAGTAGAGAGTAATCCCTTAATTTCACACAAGCACCAAGAGAGCTTAATTTTGTCCTAAAAGGCGGACCCACTGGGTTCATTTAAAGGAAATTGCAGAATACTTTTTCCTACATCCTTATTTTGAAAATCTATACTCAGAGCTATAATACTTTAGTTTGGCTGGACCAAGATTTGAATTCAGTGGTGAAGCGTCTTCCTCTGGTTTTGTTTAACCTGTACTCTGCTCTTCTTAGTTCAGTCATTCTTTTATTTTTTTCAGTGAAAAATAATTTGCATTCTCCATATCTAGATCCATCCATGGCAACTGTAACTCTGACCTGGCTCGAATACCTTGGCTGAATCAAAAATTCCTGCTATTTTATATTCAATCCATACTGATCTTTAAAGTAAGAGGCTGCAGATCAACTCATTGTTTCATCCATTGATCTGAAGGTGAATAATCCATTTGCTAATGCAAACCAGCTAATATTAAATTTCCAGTTTCATTCAGCCTTTATATTTTTAACGCCGTATACATTGGTATGAATCTGATATAAGATGCCTTGGATTTTAAAGCTTATTCATCTGGTAGCAAAAATATTTTACGTGAATTAGGGCAGGTTTTGTTTTCTTTGAGCCCGGATAGGCTGATGGCTTAGAGAATACAGGCACCATTCAGTATGGGTAGCTCTTGCATCGGCTCTTCTCATCTTGTGGGTTGGCAGGGCAGAGATGAGCTATTTCAGCACGCCCAGGAGGCACGACTAGAGAGGGGCTTGGAAACAGCAGAAACCCCAGCTTTTCTGAGTGCTTTCTGGATGGCAGAGGCTTCATTACAGGCAGGCTTGAGAGCAGAGCAAATGCAAGACTGTCTGCAGTCCACCATGCAGACATGGCTTCTAGTTTTCCTTACTATGTGCAGAACTAGGTTCCAATCACAGTCATGATATGGGGCTGAATTGCAACATTCAGAAATGAGAACGGGATCACCACTGTACTCTGCTCCCATCAGCCTGGGAAAAAAAGATCAAAGTCTGCCTCTAGAAGTTCCATCCAAACTCTGCACTTCTGTTTCTGCCGCATATTTATTCACATTGGCTCTTCACAAACAGAATTTGCTAGTGTGAGGTAACTTTAATAACTTTGCGTCAGGCTGCTTGAAGAAAAAAAAAACAATTCTAGAAATACCTAGGTGGTATTTTTATCAGGTTCTTCTGGATTCCCCTAAAGATTTTTTTTCCCAAGTAAAGGTGATTAAAAACAAAACAAAACACAGACAAACAAACAAAAAAAATCGTTTGCAGCCCCCCTGAGATTTATCTTGCTTGTGCATTCTGTCACTGGTGTATTTACTCATATCAGAGTTAGAGGCTCACAATAGAACAGCTAAATATCAGCCCAACACAGCTGCAAACCACAGCAGAATATAGGATCATTTATAAATTGCTGATCAAATTCTATCCAGAGTTATATTTATGCAATACTATTGATTTAAGCAGGATTGCCTGGAAGTGCTAAGAACAGAGTCTGCCCCTCAAATCTTTCATAATGGTGAGACATTTATCCTTTGGTGACATCAATTTCCCTGCATATACTGTGGAAGACCATTCCTATTCATTAAAATA
This sequence comes from Rhynchotus rufescens, assembly GCA_032273925.1. Lineage (NCBI taxonomy): Eukaryota > Metazoa > Chordata > Aves > Tinamiformes > Tinamidae > Rhynchotus > Rhynchotus rufescens. The sequence continues at coordinate 16,388 of JAVCKT010022823.1, forward strand.
GCACTAGAAAATGCTATTAGGGGTTCTTTTTCTGCAGATAGTAAAAATATAAACAGAGTAAAAATACTACATTCATATTTGTTTTGTGATGTAGTTTATTTTGGGGAGGATCACACTGCAAGTGTCAGGAAAACCATTCGCCCTATTCCTGATTTTCTCTAGAGTAAACTCCTCAGAACCAGGAGGCTTTTCTATCTGACAAAGGCTCTTCCTGCCTGCTCAGCCGACATCACCTCTGTTTGACAATTATTCTTTCCCTTTCGTGATGCTCCAGTCACAGCTTAACAGGCATGGCTGCTGGTCAGGATTAAAACCTAAATTCTTCTGAAACAGCATCTATAGTTAGCCACAGTTTTCAATTCCTGATTTATTAGCCTGGACACGGGGAGAAGCCAGCACCATGAGACAGCAAGAACAGGGCTGGTCAAGCTGGCTGCAACACTGCAGCAGCTTGGGAGGGGTTTAAGGAGCATGATGGATCCCAGGTTGTTCTTAGGACACATCACCCAGTGCTTCTGATGCTCGACAAGACCCATCTAGTATTGAGGCGGTCCAAGCTACTGCCCTTCCTGAGCAGACACCAGCACTCTGCAGCCAAGGAGCCTGACTCAGCTAATGTCTAATGTACAAGGGTGGATCAACTAGCCAAAGTACTAGGAACTGTGCATCCTGCAAGTTGTTGCTTTTAGGGAGCCTTTCAAATATTAGTATCTGTCATTTTACTCAGGAATCTCCGCAGGCTTTTTCCTCAGATGATAACACAGAATGTTCTCATGGGAACTCATTCCCAACTGTGGGAATAGGGTTTTCTTAGACTGCTCTTTTCTGAGAGCGACCACTGCCAGAGCAGTGTCGCTGCAGCTCTGGTGCATCCATTTACGCAGCTTTATGACTGCAATCTCATAATGAATGCAAAATGTTTTGCTAGTTCCATTCCTCCTGGCTTTTCCTTGGAAGAAACTGTTGCACTGTCGAACTGAGATGCTTCCATTGGCCCCCAGCATGGCAGAGAGTCCTGGAAGGATCAACAGGCTTAGGAGGCACATGTGCTGAAGCAGGATTCTCCGGAGTGCTGACATCCTTCCTTGGGAAATGAATTTTGAGCTTACCTGTCACAGAGAAGGGAATGAGTAATACTTAGGCAAGTAGTGTGAAAGCTTACAGCAACATTCTGTAATTGCAAATCCTGTTCCACTGAGCTGAAATGGATTATTCAGATAAGATTATTTGATTTCAGGATCTTTGGAGCATGATAGAGATGGAGGAAAATCTAACTATTTGCTGTTGACAAGAAGAAGCCTGGCCCATTACCCTACCTTGGCAGATATGTCAATGCTGAATTATTCACCTGTTTTAGTGACTTATTTTGCCATGAAGTCACAGCCATCACTGTGCAATTACTTCTACATGCTCAAAATACCAGAACTCAGGGTTGGTCCTCTGCTTTGCATGGAATAATTTGCTCAGTCTGATAAGGAATCAAATTCCAGCTTCTCAAGGACAACTCCATTTCCAGTGCCCTCATCTCAACCTAGTGTGTCACGCAGTCTTGCCAAAAAGTGTCCTAGATCAACTAAAAAACAAATTATATCTTTTGTAGAGATCGTAAATATATGTTGAGCTTTTGTTTTTTGTTTTGTTTCTCCAATTCTTGTTCTGAATTAAGGATATTGCTAGTGAATTATTTATATGACAACAGGAAATGAGAGGGGGAGTGATGAGAAAAATTTCCATGCAAACCTCGTACAGATTTCAGCAGATTTCACTAAAAATATATTTTTTTCTTTGCAAGTTTAATTTATATCTTGTCACTAGAGAAAGCTGCCATTGATTTATCGTAAATATTTACACAGAATTACAATGGTAAGATATACACACATATTATGGGAGAAGGCGATGTATTAAGGAAGTTTATCTCCAAATAAAAAGTTGGAAAGGTTGTGCCTACAAACATCAACTGCTTCATTCTCTGCTAATTACTGACACCTGCAGCGGAAATCATTCTCCACTAAAACTAAGCATTTCAGTCAATTCCAGTGGTAATTAGAAATCTAGCAAACACATCTTCCAGTTAGCAAAATATGCCAATTGCAGAATGCATAGCTGATGAGGAATGAGATGGGATGGAAAGATTTCTTATTCCTGTGTTCCCAATAAAGCAAGTGTTATAACTTCTTGAACTGCAGCCATTCTGAGTCTTGACGAAGCCAGTTGTGGAAGAGCCTTGATTGAACTGAGTTTTTTTCACACTGCACTTGCCCAGAAATGCCTTGGCCGTGACTTCCTAAATTCTCCTTGGAAAATATCCTTGGATATTTTCTACTTTTTTTTTCTTTTGGTGTTTTACAAGCAATTCTGGGACAGCAATTTGCATGCTAATATGCTCTCTCTTTGGCAGCCTGTCAGAGAAGTGAGAATCTGAAATGGAAAGGATCTTGCAGCACAGAGGTGCCAAGATTAGATGATTCCGAATGGGATTGTCCACGTATAAATGTAGAAATGGGAAAAAAAAGGAAGGAAAAGCCCAGGTATCAACTCAGCTCTGTCATCTACCCTGACTCAACTCATGAAGCCAGTCTCCTCCTTCTACTCCTGTCAGGAGTTGTGGCAACATGCAGTTTGTTACACCAGCTCCATTTTATGAAAATAAAGTAATGAAGAACTTGTAGGAAAACAAGAAAGAATTTTTTCCCATTGCACATCCTTTTATGCCCTGGAACATTGGTAAATTGAGAATTCTATGGCTAAACTGGAAAAGGATGATTTGATGGAAAAAAGTCTTCTGCTCCTTTCTTCGAAAGGAAGCTAAATATGCATGGCCTTCTGTCCTCTGTGTAATTTCTGATTTTTGCTTTGATGAACAAGTTCCATTCCATACAGCTTAGACAAACCCCAGAATGCTCCTGGAATGGAAATGAAATCCACTAACTCTATTGAAAATGGGGGGTAGAATTTCAGGTTTGCTTTCATATTTGTTGAGGAACAGCATACCTGTATTGAAGGATGTAAGCAGCGTTTAAATCATCTGCTCTGCTCTTTCCCGATATAGATTCCCGTAGTAGCCCATTTCTGTGGAGTTTGGAACAAGTATCTCATTAGGGGACCATTGTATAAGTTTGGCTGTGTGTTATATGGCTTCTAAATGCCACAGTGAATAGAATACTCCTTTGTATCTTTTTTTTTTTTTTTTTTTTTTTTTACTTTTTGCTTTGAGAATCAAACTTTATGAAAAATAATACCCATGTATTGTAATAATATTTACTTTTCCAGGAGAACTTAAGAATATTTTGAAGAGCAGGGTCATCGTGTCTGAAATCTTTCTCTCCAGCAGGATTTCAAAATACATGGAAGTTAGGAAAAATCACTATACTTAGAGTGACTTTTTTTCCCCCAAGAGCTCCAAAGTGTGCAGAAGAAGGTCACTAGACTTGAAATTAAAGTGTAAGCATTGAAATATATAAGAATGTATAATGCCTATGTTGGACTGCATGGAATTTTGAAGGTTTATTCTGCTTAGTTGTGAAGTTCCATTGCGTCTCAGCTTGTGGTAGTCTGCAGGGAACACATTATATACAAAAGCATTTGCTTATTGCTATACTCTTTTTTACTGACACAGTCCACATATTTGTTCAGTAAGTGATGCTCCTAAAGCACCAATTAGGTATCCTGGAGATATACTTTAATGTTATTTCGATAAAAATATAAAAACATTGTCTTTCCATAGAGATTTGTATCTTACAATATATAGATTTAGACTTGCATGTGTTAATGAAAAGGAAGCACTAAATACATAAGAAAATAATGTAGATGTCAAGGGCTATTTCCTATCCCTTGTTCATATCCTGGGATATTGCGTTTATAATAAATCATTAACCCATTCTTATATAATTATTTTCTGAATCCTTTCAACCCATGTCACCAGATATCCAAGTGAGAGTGAACAGGAAGTGACAGCAAATTATTCCGATATAAATGTAAATTCCAAACCTCCTTGTTAGAGTTCAGTTTCTAAGTACATAGCCAAATAAGTAAGTCATTTACTTCACTTGTAACCCTTGCACCGTGTTTGTAATACTTGCTTCTCTAAATGATTATGAAGGAGCCGTGATTCTCAATATGGACTAAGTTATATATAATAAATAATATCTCCATTTCTCCTTATTTCTTTGTAGCATTTTTAGATTAAAGAACTTTCTGGGTTGGACAGCTATGTTATTGTGATATTTCTTTTATAATACAACTGTTACATCCTCTGTGGATTTACACTATTGCTTCTGTTGCTGCATTGCTCCTCTAGGTATGTTTTTTTCCTTATGATCCTTAAGGCATGAGCCCAGCTTGACTATAGGACTATATTGTTAAATAGGGCAGGATCAGCCTGCCCTGTGCAGGCATTTTAATAGATAAAAGAAATAACACATCTATGTAGCAGGATGGCTCTGTATTTCCAATCACTACAAGTTCATTTGCTGTCATTTGGCAGTGAGACTAGGAGCAAATAGAGGCAACAAGGGTACCAATGTTTTGGGGCAGCTTCTAACCTCTCCATTTCTAACCTAATTCTGTTGGTGGCAACCTCTTAGTGGCATCGTCAAAATGCTTCCTTATCTAAAATCCTAGAGTGCCTTAAGGGGACTCTTAACTTGGGGGCAATAAAATAATAAAAATCCTAAAATAAATCCATCCTAAGATAAAGAGATTTTATTTCATCACAGACCTTCAGAATTACTTATAAATTGCAGTGGATGTGCTCTTCAAAAAATAATGCCTTTCCTCCCAACAAATGAAACCATACTTTCTTTAGATTTTATTTACTAAATTAATGTTATAAATTCATTCTTGACTCCAGGGCCATTAGGTGGCACACTTGGGCTATGGGTTTGACAGGGTGTGCCATGAAGTTGTTTGTAGAATCCAGATTACATCAGATTAACCGCAGATTCTTTTCAATTTATAGGGAGTAAAGCAGGGAAAATACAATGAAATAATGATTACACATGAAATGGTGAAAAGAGCTGGTCGGCTGGAAACCAATAAGGTTTCAGCAACTTTCTTTTTAGGCCTTTATGAGGGATGTTGCCAGGAAATCTGCATTCTACTTTGTACTAGTTGTATGGATTCCCTTCCGACAGCATTTGAATCCTCAGGTGCACAATTAACACTTAAGTGCACAGTTTGCAGTGAAATCAATGACAGTTAGTTAGCCATATGCTTGGGGGGATCTCCAAATGCCTAGAAAAGTTTTTGTTCTTTACAGGCCAACAAGAGCAAAACAACATGAGTCTTCTCCAGTTAGAAAGTTTGTTTTCAGTACAGCTATGTCAAAAGAGTTACATAAACTATACAAAAATGCATCCTTAGGAATAGGTAGGATTGTTGC
>JAVCKT010022824.1:0-17649 GCA_032273925.1 Rhynchotus rufescens
GGCTCGTGCGTTGGCCTCGTTAGGAGGGCGTTGGGGTAGCAGATCTGGAAGAAGGGCCGGAGGGGAACGGTGCCCCCTCGCCGCCGCGTGTCTGCTGGGGAGGCTGCGGAGGGAAAGGGCTGTGCCGCCCTGCTCCCAAAGCCTTCCGCGGGCTGCCGGGTTGAGCTCTGCGCCATTCCTGCAGCCAGCACGAGAAGGGGACTAAAAACCGTGCCCTCTTGGGGAAGGTGCCTCCAGTGGCTCCCAAACTTTTCAGGGTGCCAGAGCATCGCACCCCAGCAACAGCACAGACCATGGGGCTCCTGCCTGCTTGCACTGGATCCTCCCTCAGTGCTCAGTGGTGGCCTCTTTTGCTTCTAATAGGGCAAAATCCTTCCCCACTTCCATCGCTAGATGGAAGGAGCTTGGGAAATTGCACAAGAACACAGAGAATTTGATGTTCAGCCCAAGCCCAAACATTTCCCCCCAAACCATTAAAAGCTTTTATTTGAGCAAAAAAAAATACCAGCATGACAAATGGTCTGTGAATAGACCCATTTGATTTTAAAAGCACTTACTGCAAAATAGACAAGATTTTTTTTTCCCTTCACCAGTGTTATTATGCTGTGGGGCATAAATCTATCAGCCCTGCCACCGAGCACATTTGTGTTTTGTTAGGAAATTGCGGATGGGGTGGCTGGCACTTACTCCGCTCACAGCATCAGGCATGAACTTTCCTGTCGCTCCTTGCACATGAACAGCCGCCCTCTGTGTTGCATCTTAAAGGCTGAGTAACAGGTTCGGCGGTTCAACAAGGGAAACAGCTCTTGAGATGGAAATACCTCGTTAAATATGTTCTGTCTTCAGTTTCTGGGGATTCAAACAGTCTCTAAGGTTGTATAAAGCAGTTTCATAGAGAAGTTTTATATAGAAGCCTATGAAGGAGTTCCTGATTTCACTTCAACACCTAAGAAGCATCTCAGCTGCAAATTAAAGTGTACTTGAGATTAAGACTAGCCTCAGTTTATGTAGGTGTTGTGTGATTGGCAAAACTCGCACCCCGATGCAAGTATTCTGAGGTGCTCTCAAGGAGTAGAAGCTCCAGTGTTGTCTTAAAATACAGCAGGTAATAGAATAAATTGTAGCAAAACCTGATAATGACAAAAAAAAGTTATCTTTGTGAGAACTGTTTCTGAAATAAAGTGCGTGATCTTCTCACAAAGTAGGGCATTATTAACACCATCTGATATTTCTTAAACCAAGAGTAGGTAACTTTAAAGAAAAAAAACTGCAAAGTGATGAGTGAAAAACAGAACACAATGCAAAAATTCCATGCGCAAGTGTGGTAATTGCCTTCTTCAACCCCAAAACATCACGTCGATCTTGTTCAGGCTAAACATCAAACAGCTCTCCTGATCCACGCCCCTCTTCAGGCAATCCCAGGGACAGGAGAGATTGCAATGTCTAATTTAAAGGGAAGACTTCCCAGAAGAATGAAAGGGAGATAATGATGACACTTAAAAGCACCTGGGGATTTGACTTCGGCAGAACAGTATTTACAAACAATAGAAATTCATCACGTTTCATTGTCTTGCAATTTCTACATCTCTTTCTCACCCTTGAGACAGAGCTTGCCTAAGGGAAGAAACATCTCTGCAACATCTGACAGAGTTCAGGAAAGAAATCAGCCTTGCAGTTCCCCTCCAGACTCTCCCATTGCACAAGGAATTGTTGCAACCCCATTCCCACCAGGCGCACTATGGTTGGGAAAGCCCCGTGGAGCACAGATGGGCCTGGGCTCGCTCTGCTCTCCTCTCCTCTCCGCGTTCAGAGCCTTCCTCTGGGTTGTCTGATGTGTGTGTGTAGCTGATGGCAGCGCACCAGTGCAAACACAGACTGAGTTACTGGCAATTAGCAAAAGCTAATATTATATATGATATTACCTCAGTGTTGTCCTTGTACGTGTACTGCAGCTTCAGAGATGCTTCTTTTTCACACACACAAAAAAAGGTATTTGGGCATAAAACTGAACAAATAGAAACACGCTTCTGTACCTTTACTAAAAAACCACTAGTTATCTGTGGCAGCAGCAATACCCAGGTAGCAGATGTGGCAACCTGCCAGGGCTTGATCAGACAAGTCACCTGGAGCAGTACGTTTCAGAGGGAATGGAGAATTACTTGACTATAAACATCTATAAACAATTAAACCTGAAGAAGAAATCATGCTCTCTGAGCTGAAGTTTTGTTTTAAATATGTAACAAAGATCAGAGCTTCTGAATTTCTTTTTTTTTTTTTTTTTTCTTAGTGCTATGGGAATTGAATCTTCTGACTCATTGGCCTTAGCTGGATCAATGGTAATTTAATGTCCCTTTGCTGGGAAAGGAAAAAAACCCGACATTTTTGCTGTTCTGTTATCTGCCTGATATCTATTCCTCCCAGCCAGTCCCTTAGGTGCCCCCCACTCTTAACCACTTCTATGACTCACTGACGTCAAGTCAGATCAACACACACACTTAGCAAGGCTTTTGGTAAAGAACATTTTTGAGCTGGGACCTGAGTAAAAGGAAGGCAACATATGAGGCTACTAAGTGTTATTTTAACCTTTAAATGAATGTAATTTTTTGATACTTTAATATTACTTTGTAGAATTTTTACTACGCGAAATATTTTAGCCTCAAATCTTCCTGGGTTTGCTGTGGTTATTTATTTTTTCCCATGTATCTTTTTATTATCAAGGGCAGCGAACAACACTGAGCAACGTTTAAGACCAAGTTACAGCCTCAGCCATTCATTTGTTTGTTCATATTCTCTTCCTCTCCCCAAAACGGGGATTTTTGGTGTTTTACCCATCCTCTTTAACAGTTCTGGATATGCTGTGATTGAACTCTCAGGAAGTTTGTCCTTCAGTCTGTTAGTGGTATTTGAACACTAATTAATTACTACTGGCCAAAAAGGACTCTTAACTGCAATTAACATTTGTGACTTTAGTACATCATGGGATTTTCCAAGGCTTTTTTTTTTCTCCAGAGCTTGATAGGGGTCAGTCAACACGTCTTAATGTCTTAACTGAGCTGTTATCACTCAGCAGCGAGATTGCAGTGTCATCAAAGGCAGTTCTTGGAAGCCTCACCTCAGTGCCCCTGGGGAGATGAGTGCCACACTGAATGCATTAGGGAGGAACTGGAGAGCAATACGTAAAATATCATTGTGACACATTCCTGCATACTGGGCATCCCGCATCCAAATACAGTAGGTGGAGAGAAAGTGCAAAGGGAGGTAAAATGGATTATTAGATTTTCAATGCAATAGTTTCAAGACTAGAGGAAATTAAATAGGATTTTTTAGCATGGAAAACAAATGATGAGAGGAAAAGGCTTTATAAAAGATCAATAGAAAAAAATGTATAAAATCATGAAATGTGTGGAGACGGTGAATACAAAACACATTTGCTATTTGTTATCAAGAACTGGGGAGAAGCCAAATAAGATGTCAGAGAGCAGGGCTCCTTTTTTATGTGAGAACACTGTGGAATTCCTTGCCTCAGATTGCTGTGGGATGCAAAAATATAAGGGAGACCGATGGGATTAATCAGGTTCATAGAGGATAGTTCATTGCTAAAAACGGTGAGCTGTTTCTTAAACACTGCCCCCAAACCTCATCTGCTGGCCTCTCTTGCAGGCTATGAGGCTCCATTGCTGTGATAGGCATCAGAAAAACAGGGTTTAATATTTTCAAAGCTAATCAACACTCACGGAATCTCCTAACAGTTAAGGTTGGAAGGAACCTCTAGCCATCATCTAGTCCAACCCCCCTGCTCAGGCAGGGACACCTGGAGCACGTGGCACAGGGTCTCACACTGGAAATCACACTACTGGTAATTAGCAGAAATGAAATAGTTGCGACTTGGCTATAAAGTACTGCCAGACTCCCATTCTGACATGTTGGTGTGTTTGTTTTTTAATCACAGAGCGGTGAACAACATTTATATTTCTTAAAAAAAAAAAGAAAATCCCTTAACTGCCAATCCTCTGTAGAACTGCACTCCCTATACACCCAAGAGCTCCTGCTCTCAAGGCTGGAGATCATCACCAGGGATCCTCCGTTCCTGAAGGAGCAGACCTGATATTTTCCTGACCCAATTCTTGCACTGCTGACAGGCAGCTACATCTCCCGGATGCCTCCCCTTCAGTTCCAGGTCCCTGCTTATTTGGGATGAAAGTCTCAGGAAGAGCAACGGGCCCTTCCTGGGCCCCTCACCTAGGGAGCAACGAGGGTGCAGGGGGCCGAGCCTCGGGCCTTACCGCAGCGCTGATCAGGCCCCTCGATCCCAAACTATGCTCTGAGCAAAGGCAGAGTTAGCACAACCAGAATAGCCACGGAAATATGTCTGTAGGGGACCTCTGGCAACAGTTTTAGGAATGGTATTATACTGTTAAAGTTGTCAATGCTGCTTTTGTTTGAGCTCCACAAATTCATGATTTTTTTTTACAGTGCTGTAGAATTAAAGTAATTTATTTGCTAGTTCATAACACTGTGTTGTTGTTTTCTTAAGACAGTATAAAATATATTGGATAAAGTTCATCCTTGGATGCAAGTGTGCTAATATAGTGCTGGCACAATAGCCTAGCACAGAAAGAATTGGAACTACAAAAATAAATTACAAGGGGGCTTTGAAATTGAAATAACAATAGGAAAAATATCACCAAAAACCTCAAGCTGGCAGAATTAAGGAAGGCAAAAAGAAACCCACTATGGACTGTACAGCACGTTCTTCTCTTGCATCTGAGCATTATTCTTCACAGAGATAATCAGAATCAGTTCCTACTGAAGTGAAATTGAGGGTGGAAGAGAATAAATCAGAAGACAATAGCAACATTTATCGTTTAACATTCCTCTTCAAAGAATGATGAGAGGATCTGGGTCCTAATATAATCATTATCTAATGAAAGCTTTTGCTTCTCCATCTTCCATAAAATAGTACTTAACTCCTTGAAATAGTCATCAGAGTGCAACACAAAAAGCCACAGCTGGAGCTGTTCCCACAAGCAGAGAGTTGAGTTACTGAAATCACTTCCTCTTAGCTTGTGTCCTACAGAAACGTGGGATTGCACTTTGCTGTCTTGTCCCTTTACATGGATTCATCCTTGTGCCAACAGCAGATTCAGTGCCTTAAGGTACAAGTCAACGGCTCCTGTAATCCACTGCCAGAGCACAGAATGTCCAGATTATAATTAAATCCTGACCGCTTGGTATTTACTTTTATTACACTAATACTGAGAGGCCCCAGTAAGATCGGAGCCAATTGTGCTGTGTGCCGTGCACATCCACAGCCACTGCCTCAAAGACCTCACAGAGCAGGGCAAAAGCAAGCAAGCAAGCACTATTTTCAACAGCAGCAAAAAGAGCCTTAATTTTGCTGCTCCTCTCCTTGAGGCATTAATCCAGAGAGAAGAAACCTGTCCCACATGAGTCATCTGTGCAGATGAAAGCGCAGGAGGATCCTCCTATCTCTCGTTTTATCTTTGCCTTCGACACTGCTGCTTCTTTCCCAAGCAGAGCGTTCGCAGTGAGGCTTGGAGCGCAGGCGGCCCTGGGCAGGAGGCTGCGGTGTCCGGAGCACTGGGAGCAGGGAAGAGGGAAGCAGGCAGCGGCCTCGCTTCATGCACTCTGGCTCCCACAGCGTGAGCAGGCACTTGGCAAGGCACAGGAGAAGGATTATGTCTGTCAGAAAAATTTTTATGGGACCCAGCTCTTCCAGGGATTGTTTCAAATCCGCATAATGCTCTTGAGTGTTAATGCCTGCATGGGGACGTTTGCATTAGCAGATAAATGCGCAAGAACACGTTTCCAGACATCTGCCTCAGGACTGCACATCGGAGGAGTTCGCAGAAACTTGGTCCAAAGTCCACGAGGTCCTTGGGCTCCTGAAATGACTTCCAAGGTTTGTAATAAATTGTGCTGCTGAAGTGCGCTGCAGTTAAGCAATTCTCACATGACAGAAACAATGTGTGGTGCACTGCACTAAACCCACTGTGTTATTTTAACTTTTCAGCCTCTGAAAGTGTTCAAGGGGGAACAGAGACACTGGAGCAAAAGAGACTCATATGTATAGATGTTGTGAAAACAGGGAAGAAGAAAACATGGGAGAAAGCCCCCAGGTTATGACCCCCGCAAATTCAAGCCTAGTGGATAACATTTTAATACTGATCTTTGCTGTACTTTTTATTAGCCATAAATGAGGAAGGTGAATGTAGTTGTTATGGTATTAGTGTAACAGTCTTTCTCCCACAGATTTCCAGTGGCCACTGTTATGGGCTTGTGACACAGATTTAGTTCTTTCCCTTCTCTAATGCAACAAACTCATAAATAATATTAAAGAGCTTAGAAAGGAGGTTTGGTTGAACCATACCTACGACAAATACTAAGAATTTAAAAGAATTCAGATGAAAAACCCAAATTCTTCTAGGAAAGATCAACTAAGTCAGTGCTTTATCAACACCAGTAATAAATAGCCGAGATGACTCCTCCTACAAATAGGGTCTTAAGAGACTTATAAATGATGCAGTCACACTTGCACGTATAACACGCCAGTGTGGAAGCTCTCTTGTGCCATCTTGATTTTCTGGAAACAAACCCAAAAGCCAAGCAGCCTAATCACAGAATCTGTGCACAGAGCAGCAGGGCAAGACCTGCTTCACTCTGTATGTTCTTCCCATGGCTAACACAATTCGAAGGTGTATAAAGGCCATATAGTTGTTAAAGATAGGTAACCAGGGAAGATCGCATCCCAGGCTCAGCAGCTGGCAGCGGGTACGGTCTGCAGGGTCTGCTTTGACCCTGATCTTTGTTATGCTTGGGAACCCGTGAAGCGTGTGCTAAATCACCATGCAATCGAGCAGCCACAACAGGTTGGCAGGGATACCTAGGAGTGAACCCGAGTGGTGATGCCCAGCTACCCGCAATCCTAAAAAAGACTGATAACAGGAAATAAATAAATAAATAATCAAATACCGAGCGGCCAATTTCACCACAACGTTACTCAGCTTCAAGGAAAGCTGTAAGCAGGAGTCAGATGGGATAAATGCAGGTCTGCATAACATGTCAGACCTATTAAAAGGCACGTGTGTGCAATGCGGTGCCACTACACAGCATCTGCTGGGGATGTCCATGATTGGCTTGATTGCTTTCAGTCAAGCCCTTTGTACCGTCTGTTATTAAATGCTTCCCCCTCCCCCAAATTAGCTTCTTAATAATGAAAAGATGTCTTAAAAAGTTAAAGAACCCCACTGGCTTTACTTCATTTAAGAACAACTGAGAGAAGTGGTTCTATAAGGCTGGTGATTAGGAAACTCTTCAGAGAGCAGATTAGCTGTTGCTGTAAATCTGCTGCACATCTGTTATGGGAAAAAGGGGGGAATTCAGCCTCCCAAATCTCCCATTTCCCGGCTGAGTGTTTTTATTACATGGGCAGGATATAACCCATCTGCTCCTTGGCTGCTGTCTAAGGGAGGGTTAGGCAAGTTCTGGCTATTCCTGCTAGACCAGGACCAGCAGATGACAAAGGCAGGGATCCCTGTGTCTGCATCCCCGTGCTGCCACCTCTGCGGTTGGTCCTGAGCACTCTTGGGGCTCCAGGGGTGCCCCAGGTGCCAGCAGGGTTAGCTCACCGCTCATGACAGAGATGTTGTGAGTATGCCCGAGTACTAACACCCAAGCTCCAACATCTAGACAGCCTGTCAGGCACCTAAGCCTGCCTTGTGAATCTGACTCACAAGGGATACAACGATGGAACTCTAACTCCCCACCCCTGTTCTTCCTAACTTCCATAATTTTACTCATCTTAGGTGACATTTCCTTGCTTAGATGCTTAACTTCACACAGGTAACTGATCACAAGCTGGCAAGCTGCTCACTCCCCTGTAGCCTGCTTCTGGCAGAATGGTGTTGTTCGTTACTCTTGCTCCTTGCCCTTTCGGCACATACCTATCTCTGTCTCTGTCTCTTAGGAAAAGGCATGCGTGCACACACCTACACATATGCATTTATCTGATTAAATAAACCTATTTTCATTTTAATTCAATTCAGCAATAGATTTTAGTGTGAGCAGTAAAACAATATAAGATGTTCTAGACAAATTATGAGGCGTTAGAGGGCAACTCGTGGGCTACCAGTGCAGTGCAGAGCTGTATACAGAAGGTGGAAGTGAAGCCTGGAACTGCAGAAAGAACCACCAGTGGGAGCAGAGGAGAAAGGAAACCAAAGAAACGCAGAGATAGCCCCGTCGTGGTGAGTAAGTGAGGAGCATATACGTGACTCTGTGAGTGTTTCGAGTGCTCAGGTCTTCTAAGAAGCATTTTGAAACACAACAGCGAAGGAATGCTGTGTATGTGGTGGCAGGAGCTGGAGGAATAGAAGTACCCTCACCTGAAAGCACCAGAAAAGCCAGTGACGACAACAGCTGAAGTGAAAGGTTCAGCAGATTATCCTAAAAAAAAAGAGAGAGAAGTTAGTATCAATTACAAAAGCATCTTAAATAACATTTCACAATGGTAGAAAATTGTGGATTTTTTTTTTCCCAACAAGACAGATGAATTAGTATATTCCAACATAAGGATCCTGGATAAACTAATTGGCACCAGTGCTTCATGCTTTCTCAAAGGACATAACGGGGTATCTAGAACAAAAACATGCAGAGAAAGGCTATGGATTCCAGAAACAGTGACTCATGCATTTCCAAAACAGTGTTATAGCAAGTTGCTGTCCAAATTTCCTGCCGTATTATATATAATGCACATTCAGTGGTGCTGCTGGCACACATCCCTCTGAGTCAGTTTTGAACCAGTGCCTCAATTCAGAGTTAGGCGACCACTGCGCGGCTGGAGCTTCTGTTGTTACAAACAGATGCAAAACAAATGTGCAATTTCCTCGCAGTCAGTGGGGTCCCCTCACCACAGTCCTGACCCGATGAGCACATTTCAAGGTGTGCATTACCTTTGGCGTTTCTGGGCCCTTCCAGTTGGTTACAGTGATCATTTTCGCTTGGATTAAAGTGACATTTAGCATTGCTCTGGAGATCTGTACTCTGAGGAAAAAGAACAGAAAGCCAGAAGAGAGAAACACTCTATAATTTTATCTTAAGTACCTAATGAAAATGTATTACTTCTTAATGCCATGTGACCTTTCCTTTCCTGTAGATCCTCCTTGGACTGTGTATTTGATAAGCTCTTAAAGGCATGGGAAAGCCTGGGGAATGGTGAGATGAAGTGGAAAGAATTACAAGCCTTACCAATACAGACATGAATTCATAGATTCTGGGCACAAAACCACCTGCTTACTACACAAGCTGGGGAGTAAACTCCCATGGGAATTCCTCTCAGAGTCTTTATTTTTTTCCCTTCTATCCTAAGTTTTACTGTTAAAAGAGGTACTGTGGCTTTTGGGAGTTCTTGACCTGCCTATGGGAAGTTCACCGCAGCCTGTAAATGGACCACAGAAAAAGGCAGTAATACAGAATAAAAATCAATGAGCTGGACTCAGAACAACCATATCCAAATTTTTTGAAACTGCTCAAAGCAAAGAAAAAGCAAAGAAATGCCTCCTCTTTTCCTTTTTTTTCTCTTTCCTGTTTGGGTGGTTTGCTTGAACAAAAGACATCATGGGGCTCTGTGGGTCTTCCCCTAGCACAGCTTTTGCCCTCCACAAATGCAAATGTTTCATACCACGTGGAAATCTGGAAATGGATATCTTAAAAGAGATCTCCTTAAACTGATAGTCTGGTTTTAAGGAATCAAGTTCAAACTTTTCCCAGAGCACATTTCTTGTCTGCTGAAACAGAGTGGATTTTTCATAGGTTAGGTGTTGCCTCGTGTGCTGGCAAACCACCTTTGTACATTTGCACTGAGGCAAGATGGTATTTGAATTTGCTGGAATGCTCTACATATTCATATAGCCTGAAGCTTGGAAACTTTTTATCACCAGCAGAGCAGCACAGATGACAGTAAAGATACAGTTCAGGCAATGGAAAATGAGATGAGACTCACATTTTCTTCAAAACACTTTGAATACAGAAGTCCAGATGTCTTTTGTGATTTGCAGATTATGTTGCACTGGATCCCAGAGTCAGCTCAGATGAAGCACAGCTTGGTCTCCGAATGAATTTTAGACATAAGTATGGCTCACGCAGCAGCTTTTCCTGGCTGCAAGAAGAGTGACATGTCACTGCAGCTCAGACTCAAGTGAGCAGAGCAACTCCCTACTGCTCTTCCTACTGACCAGAGCACAATTAATTTCTAGCAATGATGCCTCAAAAAATCTTACTCTTAGGCACAGAAATTTTCCTTTAGGAACCTACTTTGAATGGCAGAGCACTAAAAATTAGATATCTTAATAGACAGCAACCTTAAACTGGTAGTGCTTAAAAGTCCAGGAAAACTAGTTTTTACTCTTTCACTCTGGTCTGATGTAATCCAGATATCCAGTCTTGCAATTGTTCACTTTTGCAAAGACCATTCTACAACAGGAATCTTAAAAAAAAAAAAAATATTTACTTGCAAAATCAGATGCAGTTGAGTTGAGAACAGAGCTCCAGAAGGGCTGAGGACAGGATACAGGAGGCTCTCCTGCTAACGCTCCCTTATTGGTGCTGCAGCTGACAGAACCCATAAGCTATATTAATGTCTCCAGATCCCTGGGTCTGTGCAGCCACATTCCTGTGCCTACAATAGGTAGAAAAATTGTTTTTGCAGCCTTGGAAAATGTGGCTTTTTTTCCACAATTATGGTTCATTTATATAACAACAAGATGCAAATCTAAGGCTACAGAGCAAATGATGAGGTGTATGTTTTACCTTGTAGGATATATTCACAAGTCATTAAATTGTGTTATGTATTCACATTAAATAAGAATATTCATGTACTATTACATGACACATTAAAAAAAATCAGAGTACGAAGCAACATGCACACACCCAGGAAAGGGAAAGAAAAAGAAATGTTGAATAAGTACTACTATAAAAATGTTAAACTTTTGCCAGAGAACTTGTAGTCTCTTTACAATTGTGTTTGATCCTTCTCTTTCAGTTTCTCGTGGGACCCTTGTCTAGCTCTGTCATTCTTCATTATGAGACTGACATCAGTCAGCTGGTTTGTAGCCAACTGCACTAATAATAAACTGGCAGGGAGATCAGAAATTACTGGAACTATTTGGTCATCTTAAAACTGAAAAAGGAGGACTACTCCAAAAGTCCTGAAGGCAGAAAAGGAACACTCTTAAATGCCATTTGTGTAAGGGTAGCTGTTTCACGGCAGAAAAAGTCTACAAAGTTGTGAGTCGGGCCCAGGCAAGAGAATCTAGTGATTCTAGAATTAATCTAAAAAAGATTAATTTTAGTAAACATCTTTTTTTTGAGCACCCAAATATTTAAAAATAAGAAATAAGATGCAAAGGAAGAAGACTTTTCACATCATATTACCTACAGCTTTATATATAATGTTCTCTCTCTGCGTTATATGGCTTAGAGCCTAAAACCAAACCTTAATACAGTGCATGAGCTTTTGCATCAGCTACATGTGCCCACACTTAGCTTGATGATCTGCACTTCTGGCTGCCCAACCTGCAGTTTCTGAGGACGTTCAGGCCCAGTGCGCTGAGGCCCCTCACCAGTGGCTTTGTAGTGCTAATCTGGCTGTGCTGGTGCATGCATTGCTTGGAGACAGCTGCATGAGTGCTCCTGAATACCTGGTTGGGGAGAGAGCTTCGGGAGGCTCAGGAGCATCTTGCTAATACTCAGAGAAGACAGAAAGAAGATAGAAACAATCACCCAGTGCTTCTGTCTATCTCTGTATGTCTGCAGGTGTTGGGTGGAACTCCATGTGCTTTGAGGTAGCTTCTGTCATCCCATGCCATTTTTCTATTAATTTCCTAAATGTCTTCTATTTTACTGCTTTGAAGAGAGCTAACAAGTTTTATCCCTGTTGAAAGTTCCTGGAGAAGGAAGCAAAGCAACCCACAGCACTCCACCAGGCATAGCAGTTACTTTTTAGTTGGAGGGCACCCCTTCTTGTGTGTGTGTGCCTGGAAAAGGGTAAGAGGTGCAGCTCTGTGCACCTGGGTTACACAACCCGATCTGCTTATTGCTCTGCTGTTACTGCCAGCAGGAAATGTGACTCGAAGTCACTCCTGCCTCTGTGGCCAAGACGCAGCATTAAACCACAGCCCTCAGAGCTAAAAGTGGGAGGTTGTACTGAGAGCTAAGCTGTCAAGTTGACATTTGCTGCATACTCATCCTCCTGGTGCACTGCTATCCAAACAGAACATGACACAAGTGATCACAGGCCAGTGTCACACACACAGAAGGATCACGTACACTTGGGGAGTCACAGACCAGCACGAGATGCACGGTGCTGGTGTGCGAGGCTCACCCAGCAGAGGAACTCAGACCCTGAGGCCTCCCCATCTCCAAAGAGGTTATTTCTCCCCAAGCTGTGCAAACAGGGGCCCCTCTGAAGCCCTGGCACCAGAGAAGAGCAGCACGCAGACACACTGGATTAGCTGCTCTGAAGAGCAGTGTGAAGCGAAGGACAGCACCAATTGAGAAGCGTGTGCTAGGAAGCCGAGCTCTGCATCTTCCTGCCTCTATATATACACTTCAGTGCAACATTTTAAAATAAATATGGTCAGAAAAAGTTCACAGCTCCCCTCTGCTGGCTTGAGGTTTGCGGCTGTAGTCAGCAATGAAGGTAGGGAACTGCATGGAAACTCTCACAGCACTTCAGAGAGGGAGAATCTTGTGCGCCTCTGGGATCGTTCCTTACGAGTATATTTGCAGAGGAAAGAGTGCTCTTAGTGTATTTTTTTTTCTTCCTCAAAAATACATGGCTACATCTACACACAAGAGATTATTCATCAAGTTTAACATGTTCAGCTTCGTGCATACCTTCCATGTGGTTAAAATGCTATAAAATACACCGTAGACAAACACTGACAAATAACGTGTAAAGAACGAGCACGTAAGGGAACAACAATATAACTAAGCATAAATCCCAGACTGCTTTTATGCATTTTTTCTTGTCCAGAGTAAACAAGCAAAATACTCTGGCATAAAATAGTCAGCAGAAGAATCTTTAAAGATATTATGGTTCTTCCTGTATGCGTTATCACTGCAGCAGAAAAATAAAAAAAAATCAGATTATGCTTTTCATTTACACTTCATTTTTAAATTATTACTACCTTCATTTTCAATTAGATGACTTTTAAAAAATACATCTGTCAAGATTTTACTCTACAACATAACATTAACTGTGATACAGGTCCCACTGCACCTGAATAAAGGCTGGTGAAGTATATCCAACTTCTTGCTTGGAAAGCCAAGTCCAGATGTTTCTGCTGGAATCTTTTTGTTGCTGCCAAAATCTTTTCAAGACCAATTTCTCCAAGGCCTGAACCATTGCCCATTGAAAGCAAAGGGAAAGATTCCTATTGATGGCAGTGGGCCCAAGTAAGCCAGAGGTTTAAATTGCCCTTGCCAGGAAATTTTGTTTATGTGCATTCTGATGACTTTTAAAACTTCTCCTTTGTACTTGTTTTTCTTATGAATCTTACCTTTCAGTGAGTTTTTTTTTCCCAGACAACTTGTTTACTGGATAAAATGGAGTTGGTGGTTTCTATTCTTCATCCAGCATAGAAGACAATTTTATTGCATTCATTTGTCAGAAACTTTTTCAGTCGGGTTGCATCGTGAAGCATAAGCAACGTTAAACCGTTCTGCCATCCAACAGCCTGCTTTTCTCTGTATAAACACAGAGGATGAAGGAAAAAGACTCAGTCATGTGCTAAAGAAAACTAAGCGGTGCCTTCACAATAAAACCACAGAACCCAGGTTTTTAACAAGTTTACCCAACAGCTGAAGTATAGCTGCAGTTTGGCCTAGGAGGTGAGCACAGACATTCCAGTGTGGACAGGGACTGAAGGCAGATTTCAGCGTGGAAAGAACGAGGACAGATTCACAAGGCAAGGTGTGGGAGCCTGGGGTCACGTACATCCTCCTTTGATGCCACTAAAAGGTAATTTATTACACTAAGCTTCTTACACCAAGGCAGGTGAACAAACCTGTCCGGAAGGGGCTCCCTGGGGCTGCCGAGTTATCTGGGAAAGCAAACAGGCAGGGAACAGAAGCGAGTGCATCTCATGAGCTGCTACGGGAGAGTTCAGTTTCGGAGGGCAGCTAAGCCATCAATTCTTGCTGTCAATAGGATGGGGTAGGTGGCCGTCTGCAGAAGAGCTTTCCACAGCACAAACAAGGGCACTCAGAGTGCAACGCCTGGCTCCATTTGTCTGTCTTAAAACTTCTTTCCTTCGATTGTATTTTTCAGGAGCAGTTCAAACAACTGCAACTCTCTGCTTTAATGGAGCAGAGCGTATTATTTTAGCCCACATTTGGTAATTAGGAAAAAAAAGGGGGAGGAGGAGGGGAATGAGGAAAAAGGACACTTAAAAATAGCAAATACTGCTACCCTTTGATATCAAAATTAATTACTGTAACAGCAAATCATAGCTAGCTGGAATTTGGCTATCAGAAAATACTCCTCCTGCTTTTGTGCAAGACAACATGCTAGAAGGAGGGAAAAGGTAACACTCAAACTGTGATTAGGAAGAAAAGGAAAATGGGGAGTTGGTGGCACTACTAATAAAAAAGAAAAAGGTTAAATAATGGCAAGGGTTACATAAATCTAGTTTTAGGAAGAAGACAGCAGCTTCCTGGACAAGGGCAAACCTCTCACAGTAAGAAGCAGGATTTGATCTCCAGCCCATTGTGGTCTAGCTGGCTGCCCCTCTAAAGAGCAGCTCTATTGCCATAACAGAGGACGACTTTAGTCATGTAAATTTTCCCTCTCAAGCCAAAGGCCTGCACACAGGAAAGGCTGCAAAGAAAGCACATGCACCTGTATCAGAAAGGGTATCCTGTGAAATGCAGGTGTCCCAAACCTAGAACTCCCAACGGCAACACAGAGAAAGAGGAGGAATGGTCCTGACTGCCTCTGTGACCCTCCACCTGTCACAACCCCTGGATCCCTCATGCTGGAAGGTGACACGATTTCTCTCTGAGGATGTTAACCTGGCACCCTGAATCCAGGGCTCTTAGAAACCTATATGCAAACAATTAGATATTCCCCAAAAAGCCAAATCAAAAACAGTTTCAGATGCAGTCTCATTGCTCTATAAATGACATTGACGCTGAAGCCAGCTGGGGAGTGGGGACAAGGTTTCTGTTTCGTGTGCCATGACAGTCCCTATCTGGTCTGGAAGCCGGCGCGCAGGCTTCCCTCCTCCCCGCACGTTGCAGCTGAATGGCTCCGCTGTGTTGATTTGAAATGACCTGACTAATCTCAACTTCCTCCAACAGTTTAATGAAATGTCAGAAGTGAACAAGGTCCGCGGAATTGAAAAAAGACCATTCAAACAATGATGAAAAGAAACACACGGACAGCAGTTTTTAAATGGTCTTTGGGCAATTGGAAATAATTCAATTAGCTTTAGCCAAGTTGCAGTGTAAACACAGCAAGAAGCAACTGAGAAGTGTTTTATACAAAGCTGAATTTTTCATCTGGATTCTAATCTGATTCAGGATTACAAAAGCAGACATATGGGAAAAGCTTCAGTTAGGTAAGTGAGGAAAATATCCTCCTTTACCCCTCAGATCAGTTGGTATTTGGAAACCCAAACCACAGAGCAACTGCTACAGAGCCCCGGTTCCACCATCTGAAATTACAGCAGCTCAGGGTAGCATGGTTCTGGCAGTAGCGAGTCCCAGTCTTTTCCAAGAAAATTTTAATGCTGTTCTCAACTGCAGAAGAAATTAAATATGCTGATCCGGAGTCCAACCTCACTGAAGCCAACTGCAAGGGAACAGCTTAAACTACCCTCCCTGGTCAAGCATAGTACAATGAGCTGCAATAAACACGTGTTGGTATTTGGCAGCATCATTAGTATTTTGCTTCATATCAGTAAGTTTAGAGCTTTGTTGCAAGAGTATTTTCATTCCTGAAGGCAGGCCCCACTTTTCAAGAACTATTCCATGAAACTAAACTTCTCTTCCCCCTGAAGGCAAGAGGGGCCCTGCTTTCCTGTGTGGCACAAAATCTCTTAGCTAATACCCAAGCAGAAATCTTCCTCATCACTATTTTTCCCCAGGTGCCTTCATACTCATTATAACCACAATAGAGGTTTAGTACATTTGTCCTGTAGAATAAAGCATCCTGAAAGGTAAAAATGTGCTTTCCAGAGTTTAACACACCTCTTAGCTGCTGCATTAATATTTGTCTGCAGAACAAATGCAGCCATTGCAGCAAGAGTCTGACTACGAGACGAACAGGAGTTGTTCAGACATCCCTAAATGTGGACCATACTGGAAAGATGTGGCTGTCCAAATTATTATGGGAAGCCTCCTTCCTGCAGCAGCTCCAGCATCCAATTACACTGTCACTGCCTCTCAACTCTCTGCTACTGAGTCTGAAGCAACCTTCAGGCTCACTGCACATTCCTGAATTTTCATGAGCATTTGCCTAAGTTCCAGCACCCAAAGTTAGGAGATGCCAGATCCAAGCCATGTTGTAAGCCATCCTTACAACCTTTAAAATCTCAAGCTGACACTCTGTGCAAAAGGAGTTACACGGTCATGTTGCCAACTGCCAACTATTGAGCAGAAATCTGGCAGAAGAGGGGGCAATGTGGAGGCTGGGCAGGCAAACTCCCAATTCAACACAGCTTTCAGCACTGTAACCAGCTGCCCTGATGCGGATGTATTGTTTGTATGTGGAGTTTGAAAGGCTAAATTTCAAGAAAGAAGGTGGTTACACAGAACATCCTCTCTTGAAACTCCCACTTCCCATCCAAATGATGCAGTGCTTGAACCCTGAATGCTCCTTTCTTCTGCACAGATCATTTAATACATTAACCTGCACCCAGGCAGATCTTAATCCAGAAACATCAGGAAAAAGGAATTTTTATGAACAGATGGATCTGTAAGGGACTGAGAAAAGCAAATGGGCATGGAACTAATACAATGGAGAGGTTTTGAAACCTGCTTAGAAGCTGAAAGGGCAAGTGTGGATCACAACAATTATCAAGAAATTGATGATTTTAGGTCATTACAGAAACACAATGATGTTCATACAAGCTAGAAGGTGGAAAAGGAGATTTCTTCCCTCACTGCGAGCTCAGACAGTGTAACGGCAGAAGGGCTGACACAGAAGCCCAGTCACCTGCGTCCTTACCCAGAAGGACTATTTCTGCTCAACACAAAACTCTTACTGAAAAACTAATCTCTCAATTTAGGTGCTCAGGCCACACGAATTTCCAAGCACAGGTAAGTCAGTAACTGCTCTTGCGGCTTCCTGGGAATCTCCCTGGCTACTGGTGCTTTGGCAATGCTTTAGGGTCATGTCCAGTTAATTCCTTATATATCTTGAGATCTGGATTTTGACCTGATACCATCAGAAGTGATTACAGCTGCTTGGGTCTCACTCAATAAAAACTTCAGTTTGCATCACAGAGCTAGGATGTGATATGGAGAGCAGGATCTCCAGAGCGCGAAGACGTGGGGTGCTGCCAAACAAGGAGCTTGGTAACCTAACAAATGAAAAGGTGGACTCTTACTCAAGGTCGGCATCTT
>JAVCKT010022827.1:0-12442 GCA_032273925.1 Rhynchotus rufescens
GTATTGGGTTAACATAACCGAGATCCTTAGACAGTTTCCAAGAAACTAGCCAGGAACCTTTGTCAGAATTTGGTAAGGGAAGCTGATGTCGAAATTCTTAAGCATTCAGAAGGGTTGTTCAGGACTCTCCGTGTAAGCACTGCATGTTCTTCACTCTGTTAAGAGATACTGTCACAAACATTTCTGAAGACAAGACCCTGGAAATAGTCTCCGCTTTTGATCTGATATCATCAGTTTATTGCATTGTCTTCCAACAGAAGTACTAAATATTTTTGTACAGAAGTAGTAAATATTGAAGTTGAGACCATTAAAGTTCTTCCAAGAAAACTGCAAAATCAGATACCCTCAAATAAATAATTATGTGATCCCTGGCTGCCAAGTCTGTTAGCTGGTTAACGAATACCCTCCTTTATCTCTCCTTTTTCAGATAAATGTGCTAAAACATTTACCTAAGGCTACAGAACTCTCCCGGTCAAGCTGTCTGTCTCTGGTGCAGTACCTCTCTGACAACCTTCCAGTAAGAGAGAATGTCTCTGCATTCCTGTTCATGGAGCTTTGACTTATCTAGCAATAAATCCAGTTCTGGGCTTCCAGCGTGAGAAAGACATAGGCAAACTGGAGCAAGTCCAGCAAAGGGCCACAGAGATGATAATGACATTGGGGAATCTGACATACAAGAAGAGCCAGAGGGAGATGGGACTGTTTAGCCTGAAGAACAGAAGGCTCAGGGGAGATCTTATCAATGTGCAGGAATGATGGTGGGGAAGTAAAGAAGACAGAGCCAGATTCCTCTTAGTGACACCCAGTGCCAGGACATGAGGGAAGGCAAATAAATACATGAAATTCCATTTAAACATATGATACAGCATTTTTGTTGCAAGGCTGGTAAAATACTGGAGCAGGCTGCACAAAGGAGCTGTAGAGGCTCCGTTCTTGGAGATAATCAAAGTTTAACTGGACCAGGCCCTGAACAACCTCTTCTAGGAGACCCTGCTGCAAACAGGATGGTTGAACTAGATACTCATCAGAGGTCACTTGCCATAAGAGCATCTACCCATTCAGCTGCAGAGCTCTTGACACACTTATCTCCATCAAGCAGCCTCCAGAACTTTTTCTCAGGAAGTTTTATTCCATCAAAAGCCTAGCAGTTGTACCAGTCAATGACTTCTTTGCATGCACAAAGCCAGATTACAGATCTTTCATCCTACTGCTTGCCAGCTACATCTCTTCTCAAAACGCAAGTTGCAGAATTTTTCTGTAGGGTTAACAGTAACAAAATGATTATTAAGGAAAAAGCTACCATATTTTGTGCGCTGGGAAAAGGGGAAGGGAGAGGAAAACATCTCTGTTAGAGCAGCAGGGTCAGAACAACATGTCACTAGAAGCTCTCCCTCCCCATACTGAACACCACGCTTCTCAGAGGAGACATCACAAATTGCAAAACGCAAGCCAAACGCCGCAACGCGTGGGAGCATGCAAGATAATAAGTATTACAGATGGTTTCGGTCTCCATTACCATCAAGGAGACACAATGTCTCTCTAATAGATATGGAAAAAACAGAGGCTTTTGTAAGATGACAACTTAAAAAAAAACACCAAGAGCTTTTTTTTTTTTTTCTTTTTTTGTGGAAGTCTTCCCCTTAGGCAAACTCTCAATGGATTTCTTATTACCTGCCCTTCCTCTAGACCTCAAGAAGGTCCGCAACTATTGTGAAAGCTTGGCATCTTCAACACAAATTTCTCCAAGCCACACTTAACTAAGCTGCCATCTTCTTGCTTGTCTCAAGCATGTTGCGACCAGACTCTCCTGGGGCAAACTGAGCCATGTTGCTTGGCTAAGCTCGCGCTGTGGCCGTGCTAAATAAATGCTCTCTCAAGTTTTAAGGAAAGCTGTGCTCACAGGCAGGCCAGCACTGCAGTTAGCCCTTCCTTCAGGATCAGCAAGCGCAGCCTCCATCCTCCTCATGCGCTGGTTGCTGCGCCAAACCGCAGCCTTGTGCGCCGCAAGGGCTCCAGCCTCACGTCCACCTCGTCTCCCCCTGCTCCACTGCCTCTCCCGAGCGCGAGGTTTACGATTACAGAGAACGATAATCCTGCATAGTATGTATTCTAATTATTATGTAATTACAATTGCGACTGCAATTATGAAATGGACGATAATCATCTATTTACAAACTATCGCTGAGATCACAGCTTTCCTGCTCCGCGGGAGGAGGCCGGCCGGCGCGCGGGGCAAACCCGACGCGAGGACGCGTGGGACGTTGGCGGCAGCGCCTCCCTCAGGCCCGCGTTGCCCAAGGCACGCCCGGCACAGCTCCGCAGGGCCCGAGCTCCCGCCGTCGGGAATCGCAACGGGGCGCCGGGTCCTCACAGGCCGCCACACCGGCCGGCCCTCGCTCCCCGACACGAGGGTGAAGCCCGAGGACGGAGGAGGGTGCCGGCTCTCGCAAGAGGGGCTGCTCTACCAGTTCCCCCCATCTCGCCTCTCATCAGGCTCCCGAGCACATCTGTCACAAAACCCTTCCATTTTATCACTCTTATTTCCCACCCTACCCCTTCCTCTATGAAGTATATTCACCTCGCAAACCTCTTTTCCGTGATAAATAACACCTCTACACCTCAGTGCCCTTGATTTTATATACACACGTACTATGAAAACTAACCAAGCAGGAGGAAGCGTACAGGAGCAGCTAACTACTGTAAATTTGTTAGCATGAGGAAGTGATTTAATGTGAAGATCAAAATTTAAGAAACCTGTTTCCGAACTAACACACCAAGGCAAGACATTACCATATTCTAATTGTCTTTCTCCTTTGTATTAAATCTAGAAGAAACTTGTTAAATCTCCTCTTCTATTTAAAAGGTTGAAATTTTTAGATAGCCTGTGCTTTTTCCTCCTTCATAAAATAGAGTTTTTACCATTCCAACATTATGGGTCAAAACGGAAAAAAATTACTATAATGATATAAATCATCTGTTTATATATTAACTATAATATTATATGTCAATCTTACAGCTTCTACTTATTTCCAGAAACTACTGGAAGATATAGACTTCTGTAAGAAAACATTTTTGGTATCAAATATATATTTTGGCAGAAGAAAACACTGAAAAAAATTGTATTTTTGTTGCAACATGTCCAGAACAAGTTAGGGAAAAAAATCCTGCTGTATAATCAAACTGTGCAGTTCCTGTACTCCTTCTGTGTTAAAAATCAAGTATCACAGCTAAAGAAGGAATATATTTTGCATGCATTTTTACATTTTGTAAGAGGTTGTTCCTGTTTCCTGGTAGTTGGCTTCTCTTTTCTAATTCAAAACATCCCAAGCATTTCCAAGGAGCATGAGGCTAACAATATTCTGCGTTTTTTTTTTCCAAGGCATTCAAACAAATTAATCTATATATTGAATAGGAAGGGAAAGCCAACAGCATTCACTTGGAAGCTCCTTCCTCCCATACAACAGGAACAAAAGGTGCCACCAGAGATAACCTACAAAGCAGTTCTCTCAAATCACACAGAGCTTCCTATAAGTGAACTCCATCTGTTGCCAAAAAACAAAACTAGCCAGAGTAAAAAGCAGAAGACAGATGTCAAATTGCCAGGAAAAAGACTAAGTTTGCTTTCTTATTCAAAGGAACTGTTGAGAAAGCTTAGCAATGCAACAACTAAGCCTACAATAATATAGTTAAACCAGTGAGTAATATTTATCCCACCACTTAGAAGCTGATGAGAGCTCTTTATAATCAAAACGCAGACTAAAAAGGAGGAGGCAAAAAAGTGGGAATCTAAGGTGAAAAAAGAGCATTCAAGTACAACAGATTGCCATCTGAAGCATTCTGGAGAAGCCGCTAGTTTTCACTTTCTATTTGACAATTCAACAAGAAAAAAGAAAAAACACACTTTGTCACCATTTCTCTATATGTTTGTCACCTTGACTTCGCATATTTTTTTAAATGTTAAAGTCAGTAAATAACTTTAAGTTAGTAATAAATATTTATTGCTTTTAAAAAATATACAATGGTTCATTTTTTCAGATACAGCAAGCATCTGTAGCTCTAATTTGAGACATCTATGATAGATCCTACTTTTTAGAGATTATGACCAAGTCAATTAAAAAAATGTGAACTCTTAGCTGAATATGAATTCAGATGAACTATGAATCATAATTTGCTTAGTAAGATTCCAGTTAGCCCAAAGCTAACTGCAGAGAAAAAGGAAAGATAAGCATATCTGATTGACTTAACAGATCTGTCAGTTCTCAAGACAGCAATTTTAAGATTAGAATGGACTTGCTGCTGACAGGTAGAATAGGAAAACTTAACCTATCGAAATTTTTAAATGTGCTTTAAGTTCAAAAGTTATAAACCTGAGTCACAGATCTAAAATAAAATCAATCTCTTAGAGTTTTACACTCACCTAATACTTAGACATGCTCATTTCTATTACTGTGATGAATGCTTTTGGTCTCAGTTAACACTATTATAGCAAAGTTCATTCTCTCTTCTCATTCATTCATAGGAAGGACTTGGATGCGTTTTCACAAATAAGTAAGACCCAATTACCAACTTCTATGAAAGCCTGAAAGGAGAAAAAGGCAGCAGGCAAACAAAATCTATTTGTTCTCACCAAGATCTTTGCAAAAAATCTGCACCATAGCAATTTGCTAAGCAGAGAACACAGACTTAGACTTTAAGAAAGACCAATTTCTGCCATGTAGCTTTTGGGTTGGTTTATTTTCCAAATGCTTAAAAAAACAGCAACTTGCTGTTTTGACTTGCTTTATTTCTTCACGGGACAAATTAAGACAGTAATTACTACAGTGCTGTCTGCTGCACCGCAACCCCGAGCTGGAAGACCAAGAGGAAACTAAAGCCACCGTGAGAAGGCAAAGGTGCTTTGGGACTCTTAATCCTGCTTGTTGCCCCTTCACCTTTCCAAATTTCACCAAGCAGCAGGCGTGCAGGGCGTTGCACCTCGCAAGGAAGGAGAAGTGCCCAGAGCCAGTTCTGCCAGGTACAGCGGGGTGCTGAGAAGCCCAGCAGACAGCACAAGCTGTTACACAGGTAGGGCCAGGACACGGATGTGGAGAAAGGAGGATGCAGCCACAGCATGTGGGTTGAGAAGCCAAACTGCTGAAGGAAGGGAGGAAGGAAAATTAAAAACAAAAATCAGGCCTCAGCTTAAAAAGTGTGCACAACCAGTGGCTCTCATGTGGAAATTACCAAGAAGAATTATGGCAAAAATAATTGCTTTGCACTGACGCCCATTGCAGGCGCAATTCTGCCTTGGGGTTTCAGAGCAACGCCAGCTAAACCACACTAAGCAGCATCTGCAACGTTCATATTCCAGCTCTTCACATTTCTTAGGAAGTGGAGCAAAATCTCATACGTACGATGCTGCTTAAAGGACAAGAGACAAATAAATAAACAAATTAAAAGAGTCTAACATAAAAGCACTATAATTTATAGGCGACAAAAAGAGAAAAGGTAGGACAGCCTGAAGGTAGAAGAAGCCCTGCCCAACTAAGACTGTGCTCTAGAATACAAACAACTCATAGAGTCCACCCACATGAATCTATGCTTAACCCACAGGTACAAAGATATTTTTTCTAGTCTTTTAAGTGGCATGTCATCCAGTCTCTTTGGAGACTGTCATCCAATCAGTAGGTCTCCTATCAAACCTACACCCATGAACAACATTTAATTACCACGTTCAGTTGATCTTGTTAACTGTCACAGTGGACAACTTTGATCTTGTCTTGTGATAACTAGGTTTGGACTACAAAAGAAGCAGGGACTTTGCATAATTGCCAAGCCTTTCAAAGTGCGTTTTTTAAATTCGCCCTCTTTCTCAATTTCCTTTTCTAATTGTATTGCACTAACATTAGCTCCACAGAAGAGTTAGTCAAAGCAGTATAGGAAATACAGGAATTAAAAAAAAAAAAAAAAAAGAAAAAGAAAAAAAAAAATATATAAAGAATAAACATACTTCTCTCACCGCAGTTTCTCCCCAAGATAAAGCCTACATGATGGCTCATAATCACCTAACAAAAAAAATACATAGCAACCCAACTACCGTGACTGAGGGTAATCTCACACAAAACTTGTGTAAAAAGGTGCTCATCAACACAATGCAAATAAAGGCTGATCATTAGGATAACTAGATCATTTCTTGTATTTTTAAGCTCTCTAGCCTACTACAGTATAGCAAAGCTTCGATAAATCACACACTTCAGTTACGTTTTACACAATTTAGTTGTTTTAGATATCACAAACCAAAACACATGCCCGTACTATATTATCTAAATATATTTGAGCATGCAAAAAAGAAAGACATAAGGAGGATTCCACCTCCTTCCCCCAGAAATGTGACAAAGCCCAAGCCTTACCCTGGTGAGCCTGGCCTTGGCCATGCAAGTCACGGCATCCCAAACGCTGCAGAGGAAGGTGCAGGACTCACCAAGAACAAGTGGGGTAATCTCCTCCCTGCCCCCTCTGAAAACCTTATTTTCACTCTTGACTAGTTAGAGGTTGGTTTAAACTGCAAGACAGAGGTTTTGAGGAATTTCAGCGGCTTCTAGTATGTTGTTTTATCTTGGCTAATGGGTTCACCCCAAAAATGCTTCTTCTGCAGGAGCTTCACATTAGCAGCTTAGGAAAGAAGCCCACAAGACCAAGATTACCAGCTCTCCCTGAATCAAGCAGAGACCGTGCCAATACTAATAGGAAGAGAAACTTCTGAGAGCATATTATTATATCCTAAAATATCTAAGAATGTTCAGAATAGATCCTAATTAAAAACTACTAAATACAGTACGTTTAATTCATTAACTACTTCTCATAAACACCGTTTTCCTGAATGATCAAGCCAGTCATAAGACCTAGGGAAATCAACGCTCGTAGGTGTTGTGTAATGGGTTCTGAGCGAGGCACAAAGCAGCTCTACATTTGAGCCAAAGCGTGTCAACTGTTTTCAAAACGGGGAGCCAAATCCTCCTCACACTGAATTGGACTGGAGCACTGCCACTCGGCAGGACAGGGAGCCGGCCCTCTGTGCCCATGGGAAATCTTGCTCCAGCTCCGGCTTTCTTCCTGCTCATTTCAAATGAGATCTCCTCTGGGTCAGGTTGAATTTCCACAGATAATTAGTCTTGCACTAGCTAAATAAAACAAGGGTTGTATTGCTCCCGAGCAGCAATCTGAGTAATTACAAACAGGGTAAAAGAGAAAATTTCTTTTATTTTTTTCCAGGGAAATTTAGCAGTTAACTCTTCATGCGGTTTTAGCTCAGCCGCTGAATCTCTGGGCTGCACAGCAAAGCACCAAGGCACCTGAGGCAGCCGGCGGGGACCACAGCCAGAGCGCAGCTCCCCAAAACCATCAAAGGGATTTCTTCATCTTTTCCAAGACTGCATGCCTCGGTGGAGGCGGAGGGTCTGTGTTTTCTACCAGTTTTTTAAAGAAGGTTTCTTTGTGTGATTACAAGGATGTCCTATCTTCTACAAGGCTCCCTTAGCCCAGGAGCTAGAGGGAGCCCAGGAGGCGAGAGGGGCCTGCCAAGCGCTCGCTTTGGTGGGGAGGGCTGGAGGAAGGGTTTCCCTAGGAATAAGCTGAATAAAGCTTCCTGTTCAGCCAGAGCAGGAAACGTGCTCCAGCACTGCCTCACACACAAAGAGTGGAAAATACTTACTAAACAAAATAGCAGGCGACGGAGGGTGAGCCGGATTGTCCTTACATCATGCAGATAAACACAAAGCCATATGCCCTGTCCCTCGAGCTCGCTTTCATTAGCATGCTTGGACTTGGAAAAAATACATACATATGTTCCACACGAGCATAAAAGGATGATGCTGTGCCTTTAAAGCCAAACACTGGAGGATTTGGAACAACAGTAATTAGGAGGTAGCATTTCCTCCCTCCCACAGGATCAGTTTCTGGTTGTTAGAGCAGGGGGTGCAACAGGCCAAACCCTTTCTTACTACCAGAGAAACTGAATTAGAAGTCGTCCTTCCGTTCACCACCCGGCACTTCTCTCCAGAAAGACCAAAGGAACAAGAGCACAGGGGACCGCAGGGACAGCCTTCCAGTCTGACAGACCATTAGAGCCCGCTGAAAAGAAGGGCAATATTAGTTCTTAGACAAGTATCTGGCTGTGGAAGAGAAATATGCATGGAAGAAGCGTCCTCCTTTACTCCCTACAGAAAGGGTGACTGTTCGGGGCCTCACAGCATTTCCAAGGGCTGCCCTGTAATTCCCCGAGCAGCCCTGCTGCCCTCGTGCACCCTTTGATGTGCCCTGGCCGCTCCAAGGAGGCCCCTTCTCCTCACCACGCTGATGCCTGAGCGCCAGAAGGCGGGAGAGCGGCGTCACCTCCTGCCCCCGTGGCAGGTGCAGACGCGGAGCGCCCCGGAGGGGCAAAGCTGCTCGGCAAGTTCCTGGGTGCCTCTCGTGGCGTGGACACTGCGCTGGGAAAACAGAGCAACACACCACACAAAACACAGCGATGCGCTTAGGCTTAATGAACACCTGATGAAAGAGTATTAAAAAAAAATCTACTGAATCTAATTAATCCGCTGGAAGTGGCTACTAAGTTCACCAGTACTACAGACAGGACTTATATTTTATAAACCATCTTGAGCCACTAATGCCTCCCAACCACCATGAGTTATAAACCAGTCATCGTCCCCACAGGGACATGTCTCATGTTTTCACGTCCCTTCTTACAGCACAACGCCCTGCTCATCTCAAGACTCAAATAAGTCTTGAGAAAACATTTTGCTAACTGGCCTACAAATATCCTTAAATTAAAAAAATCAGCTGCAAGCTTCTAAGTCATGAACTGGTCCTCCATTATCAGAAACAAAGGGCTTACGTCAAACCAAACCACGAGCCAACCCCTGCCAGTGAAGCCACCACCACTGCAGAGCACTGGTTACGACTGCAAGCTCCCACACAACTGACGGCTCCTTCAGCACCTGAAGTGTACACAAAACTGCAGCCCCCCGAGCACGTGCGACACGCTTGTGTCCCTAGCACACTAGGAGAGCCGGCCTTGCAACTGAAGAACACTACAGAAATCCAAAGCCTCAACAAGAGAGAGCCCCCAGCTTGTAAGGACTGCAGCCGTGTGAAGCCTCCTGCAACACACAACGTCCTTAACCCATTTGGGGAAACTGGAACTTCTTGTGCACGCGCGGGAACAACTGCATGAGCTTTAACTAACACATTCAAGTCACTGAATGATATCAAAGAGCATGTAACAGAAAAAAAAAAAGAATCTTTCAAAACATATTTAACTACTAAATTTAACTGCTAATACTCCTCTTTATAGGTATGATATACAGACATATACCTATGTATGACAGCAATAGCTGGGAGCATGTTTGTAAGGCCCACATCCAAGAACACACTGTATGGCCAGACAGTTCCTGACTGTGTAAAGCGTGACTAATTGCAGGCAAGGAGTTGTGTAATGCCCTCATTCCCCCTTCACCTGTACACCTTCACATAGCGATGGGCAAATTCTGGCGGACGACAGGTCTGAAAGACTCCATGTGGAAACTGTGTTTTGCAATAAAATTACAATTCACACCAAAACACATCACATTTCCAAAGCATGTACTTTCCCAAGCACTGGGAGTATACAAAGTATAGCTCCATGTATCAGCTGCCTGCCCACGGCTTCCTCCTAAAAACAGCTGGAGTCCATAGGTTTTGCAGTCCTCCTCTGGTCCCCCTCATGCAAGAGCATGCTATGATCACCAAAGCCATCCCAGGACCTTCAGTTCACATTCTCCTGGCCCCACCACGCTCATGGAAACCATTTCTTCACATAGAAATCATCTACAGGTTGAAAAGCTGGTGGACAGTGTCCTGCACCCTCAGCAGCCAGATCAAAATGCTGAAGCTCTGAGGGGCCAATAACAACAATCATAATCATTTATTAATTATAGTTTAATAACGGTAATTCAAGAGACATCTGTGATCCTCAACTGATGCCCAAGCTTGCAATACTTTACCTCCCTTCCCCCTCCAAAAAAAGTGTTCAGAAGCAATGGGAATTTGGTAAATTGGAAAGAAATATAAATAGCTTATAGCTATTGTTCCTCTGAGTTCCCTTCAGTCAACTGCTTCCTCTGGGAAAGAGAGAAATGGGAAGGGATGAGGGGAAAAAAAAAAAAAAATGAGAGAGAAACTGAAACAACCCTTGTCACTGTTCCCAAACAAAGCCAGTATAATTAAACCATTCTCTTCATTTTACACATATTTACCTTCAATGCCAGCAACAGGGCTAAACTTGCAGACAAGCCTTGACAGCTTCCATTATGGATGAGTTCATGACGTTAACTACAACTGATCATCACACCCAGTCTCACTGGCCAGATTACAATATGAAGAAAACATGTAACAAAAGAAGTGACATGACATAATGTCCAACTTAGTGTCAACATGGTTGGCCTGAATATCAATTCTTTATGACAGGTAGACAAGTAAAATACTGTCTTGCTTTACAAGAAGGCTCTTTCACACAATTAAAAAAAGGATGGATAAAAAAAAATCAGCAAATCATTAAAATTCAATGGCTTTAAGAAGTAAGATTTTAAAAAGAAAAAGAAATCAGTGAACTAAATACTAGCAGCAGCAAGGCAATCACTAATAAAACAACATGAAATTTGACAACAGGGATCTTAATCACCGAAGAATTTAAAATCAATGATCAAGCCAACCATAAGAACTGCACCCAGTTTGGAGGACTGCAGTGACAAGAGCAAAACCCAACAAACTAAAAACAATAACAGGTCTAGCTCAAAGAACTGTGTTATCACGATTTTTTTTTGTTAGCAAAGCTATAACTTGGGCCAAACGATGATGAAGAGAGAACAGAGAAACCAAATGCCCGACACGCATAAAGTGTCAGATTCGCAGAGTGTGGCGCTGGCTTCACTTCCACCTCCACTCGAGGTACACTGCATCAGTGAATGGTAACGAGCTCCCTCTTCAAAAGATAGGCAAATTCTGCTTTGTATCAGGACACCAGTATAATATCACCTGGCTACAAATATTCCTGCTCTTCCCTTGCCAGTGCAAGTTAGCCTCCAAAGTAACTTTATATTGGAGGGGAAAAAAAAGTTATACCTGTGCTGATGAGCAAGAGAAGTTACTTCTGCTCATTAAGTGTTACCAACATCAAAAAAACAAATGGACTATTCAGAACATCAGCTGATGAACCACAGAAGTAGCTTTTCAATAAAGGTGATAGTAATTTCTTCCTCAAGGGAAGAAAAAAAAAACCCAAAAGGAGTAATGTCAGTGACAATGGGCAAGTCAGAGGCAAGGTCCGCTTCTGGCGGCTCTGCCTGCGCAAGGCCCTCACGGGCAGTTTTGCTCTCGGGTGCCCCGCACACCCAGCGGCTCCCGCTGCCCCTCGCGAGGCTCCCGGGCAGCGGCGCTGCTCGGGCCGGGCTCCCGCTCCCGGTCCCGCTCCCGCTCCCGCTCGGCGCCACCAGGAGCAGCAACCCCGCTGCGGAGCCCCGCGAGCGCTGCCCTGGCGGGGGAAGCCGCGGCGATGCCCAGGGCCGCTCTCCCTCGCTCGGCGGGGAGCCGAGACAAACACGGACAACGCTCCGTGTGGCGGGCAGCGCTTACAGGAGCCTCCTCCGGCGCGGGACGCAGCCTGGAAGGCTCCTCTGCCGCGCGGCCCCTTCGGAGGGGCCGAACCAGCCCTTCCCCGCGGCGATGCTGGCGAGGCCAGGGGGGCTCCAGTTACAGCCCCGGCGGCACCGGCAGGAAGGGGCTGCGCTGCGGGGCGCTTCCCGCTCGCCGGGCGCCCCTCGAGCAGCCGGGGAACGGCCGGGATCGGGGCCGATCCGCGGGCAGCTCCAGAGCCCGCAACCAACGCGGCGCCGGAGCAGCAGCGCCCGCCCCGCCACCCGCCCCGTCCCGGTCCCGCTCCCGGTCCCCGTCCCCGTCCCGTCCCGGCGCGGCGCGGGCACTCACGGATCTTGACTCTGCGGTGGTCGAGGCGGGCGAGCAGCGCCTCGAGGGCGCCGAGGCGGCGCTGGAGGCGCCCGCTGCGCTCGCACAGCGCGTCCGCCTCGCTGGCGATGCCGCCGAAGATGTCGCCGGCGCAGCGGGACAGGTCGGAGAGCTGCATGAGCAGCGAGACGAGCGCGTACGAGGCGACCTGCTCGAGCGCGCCGAAGAGCGGCGCGGCGCCGCGGCGGCGCCCGCCGGGCCCCTCGCCGTGCGCGGGCTCCGCGCCGGCCTCCTCGGGCCGGCAGAGCCGCAGCGGCTCCACGCTCCGCAGCGGGAAGGGCATCGCGGAGCGGCGCCGGGACGCGCTAGGCGGCCGCGGGCTTCATTCGCCGAGCGGCGGCGAAAGTTGAGAGGAGCGAGGCGGGGCGGGCGCAGCGGGACGGGCGCCCATGTGCGGGCGGGCCGG
>JAVCKT010022829.1:0-21883 GCA_032273925.1 Rhynchotus rufescens
TTTGCATCAAATCACACACACACAAGTAGCTATGTCCCTTGCTAGAATGTCACACACAAACACACGCACACGTTGCTGTGTCCCTTTCCATAAAATCACAAACAGAAACACACGGAGCTGTGTCCCTTTGCATAACATCACACACACACACACACAAACACACACACACACACACACACACACACACACACAAATACACACATGACTTTGCCAGAAAAAAATGGAATTTATACTTGTTTCCTTTGTGTACATAAACTTAAAATGTAGGTGTTTCACATTCTGTTGTAAGAACTCAGCAGTTTAACAAGCTCTTCGGAAACCTCAACCTATTAATATACTGCTTTGCTTTTTTGTTCAAAATTTCTTAAATGGTGCCTTGGCTAGAAGCCTGGGGATACTTCCTAGCAGTTCCACCTACCTGCCCGGGGTGTTTCCTGGCAAATTGATATTCTTTTCTCTCTCACAGATTTTGGGTGAAACCACCACCTCCACACACAGGACTGAGAGTGATATACAAACCAGGACCTGTAAGTTATACAGAAAATTCTATTATGCTCATCATACAGCCTTCAAGGTCATGCATAGATGCTCTCTCACCAGCTATCTAGGAGTACAGCTGGCCAGGGTACATGAACTGTTTAAAGCTCATTTCAAGCCTTCTGCTATCCTTCTGCTTTCCTTTGTCAAGCACATTGTGCCATGAGATCCTACCCTAGAGGACAGAAGCACGAACATCTTAAGCTCTGTGGAAGGTAACAGGTCAAGCCCTGAGGCTAAAGAGAGCTTTTTATTTGATGCAAACAGGATATTCTACCACCATCTCTGACTTTTCCCAGGGTTTAGGTATCTTATATCTGCTCTATGTGTCATGGACTTTATATCCCTGTCTAAATATGTCTAAAGAGCTGAACCTGGTAAACTCTCACCTCTCATTTCTTTTCCTGTTTTTCTGCTTGCTCTGCTCTCTTTATCTAGCACAAGCCCCATAACACATTAAATTATCCCATCAAGTACAAAGCTATAATGCATTCTGCCTTGGTTCAGTTTGTCATTTTGCTTTTTACCTCCCTGCTGTGTCTGAGCAAATCCTGTATGCTGACTGGTATCCTCAGAGCACCCAGGTAAGATCAGAAGCTATCTTTGCCCAGGTTTAAGTCATGTATTCAAGCAGCAATGACCTGTGTAAGGAGAGCCACCAAAATACAAGTTACACCTCCCAGCCCAGAGCCCAGCCACAATCCAACACTTGCACTTCTCTTTTCCTTTCCACACCTACATCCCTTTCTTATCTCCATTTTCTTCCTACACCTTTGTTCTTTTTTGATTGCCTTCCAGCTTTCTCAATTCTCTATTTCCTTCTGGATCCTATAAAGAAAGTCAAAGGGAAATAAATGAGAAGGAGAAAAAAAAATATATATATATATGGCAGTTTGAATGCAAACTGCACTGTGAAGTAAAAAAAGGGTTTAGCACAGACTTTGCTAGTGACAATCACTGGCAAGAGTAGTAATGGGTGCAGTGTACTAAGTCTTTCCTTTCACAGACCAGGTAGAACAAGAACCAAGCATTGCTGAAGGGGTTGAAACATACATCTTATTTGGGGACAATCTTCCATCTCTCCTAGGTGGCAGCAGGTTTGCAGGTTGAACTGGAGATAGAGATTTTTGCAATGGCAAATGGAAGAGAAGATACCGATGGCCTTGAAGAAGTCTCCCATCATATTGAAATATTAACAGAAGCAGAGACTCTTCTACTTCCAGTGAGGGCAAATATCCTTTAAATTCTCCCATGCCATTCCTCCAGTAGCCTCAGTCCCAGGAACTGTCTACCTTTAGGAGTTGTAAGCATGATTTCTGATGCAGGCAAGCTTTACTGCCCTTTTTGGAAACACAGAACACAACAATGGAGAATTTATGACTATGATTCCAAAAGTAATTCAACTCAGAGGGACTAGATATTGAAAACAAGGGGTTGGAAGCCCAGAGGATACAGCTTTTAGGAAATATATAAAGGAAAAAAAAAAAAAGAATTTTCCTCACTGATAGAAATTCTTTAAAGGATTTTTTTTATTTGCAGGTTTTTAACCTATAGTAGGACATGATAGGGCAGCTTCACCAGAAACAAAAATCTCAACACTGTGGATACAAAAGGAAAGATGATACTATCCCTGTTTCAGTAGAAATTAGTTTTTAATTCAGGGCAGTTACAATAAAAGAAAATAGAAAAACAAACATTACATCTTCCCTTGCACTCCAGTAGTTGTAATTACTGTTTTTCAGATATAGTTGAAGACTCATTCCTTAAGGACAAGTTGAGAGGAGATGGAAAGGGTGATGATCTGTTTGTCCTTTAAGCAAATTTTCTAATTAAAGCCTCGGGAAAAAGTCTTCTGAAAAGCTATAAGTGCCTCCATACACATTGCCATGCCAGAAACTCTTGCTTTGTTAAGATTCACCCTTACCAAAAAAAAGGGATTCAGTATCAGTTGAGAATGACACAGGGATTGCTAATTACAGCTGTGTTGGAGCTCTGCATGCTCTGGAAGCTACACTGAAACTCTCCTAATTTATTCTGTAGTGACACAAAATCATCTTTGCCAATGCTCTTTGCTGAGCTGGGCAATACAATAACTAGTGCCATAGCAGCAAAACCAGTCCCTGCTTCATTCCCATTCTCCCAGTCCTCAGTCACACACTTCCAGACTCAGCCTTGAAACATATGTACCGTCTCCTTCCTTAGTATTTTACTTGGCTTCTATTCTTTGAGCTGAGGTCAGTAGTTGAGATTCAGGTTCTTTCACAGTCTAATTTCCAGAATTCACTCCCATTTCCATAGATGTTTTAGTTATACAAATGTACAGAAATGGTTACATCCTTAACCTAATATTCTACCTGTGTTAACTAATGACATTTATGAGCACCACCCACAAGGATATCCCCAGGGTGGGATGTCAGCAACAGTCCGGCTAATTTCTACAAGTCCCAAGACCAAGTTCCAGATTAACTAGAAAGAATGTGAGCATCATCAAATAATGAAATATTGGAATTTTACTTGAATTTGTTTATGAAGACATCCCTATATGGTCTTTCTCATTTAATCAAAATAACATGAATAAATATTTTGTCTGTCTCCTATTAATAATAAAGATGACCCAGAAGTTGCACTACATTCTGACTTCAGACATGGCTGCCTGGAACATGACAGTGGAGATATTGTTACAGTCCTAATCCTGATAATGATTACAAGCGTAATGTTTGAAACCCTGCACTTCAGAAGTGTGCTGAATGACTCCCGATAGGTTTGCATTGTTTTTAAACAGGAGTTAGGTAAGTATAACTTGGTGAGGTACTGGACACCTTTCTTTGGTACTGAACATGTGGCAATTTTCACTGGAGTCAGCTGTGACTCTTGGAGAAAGACTCTGTAGCAATTACTGAGCTGCTCTAGCCTTTGAATTTTTAAGTTGCGGTTTGCTTTCCAATCATCAATATTCTTTCTGTGCACAATTGTTCACCTATCTTTAATTACCTGCAGACACAAGATAGGGGCCGTGAGTACACAGTACTGCACTGGACACAGGGGACCCTTAGGTGAATATACTGGCACCAGTGACACTAATGACATTGAGGAATTCTATTTTTATGCTGTTCACAAAATCACTGAGGTTGGAAGGGACCTCTGAACACTGGAGGTCCCTTCAGGATCACATCTAGGTGACGCAGGTTCACACCCAGCTGGGTTTTAAGTATCTCCAGAGAAAGAAATTCTGCATCCTCTCTGGACAACCTGTTCCAATGCTCTGACACCCTCAAAGTAAAGAAGCTTTTCCTCACATTCAGGCATATCCTTCTTGGGCCCGTTGTCTCATTTCTTGCTGGTCACCATTAAAAATAGCCTGGCTCCATCCTCTTGACTCTCCTTTAGGGTATTTGTACACACTAGTAAGATCAGTGCTCAGCCTTGCTCAGCTAGGCTAAACTGCTCAGCTAGGTTAAACTGCCCCAACCCTCTCAGTCTTTCCTCACAGAAGAAATGCTCCAGACCTCTAAATCATGAGTATATGCTAGATTCACTCCAGTAGATCCACGTCCCTCTTATACTGGGGAGCTCAGAACTGGAAACAGCAGTTTAGACAGGATCTCACCAGGACTGAGTAGATGCTGAGGATCAGTGCACTACACTGCACTGCTAGACATAACTGTGTCATCCCTCAGATTTTCCTTTGAGTCAGAAGATTTGGCCTATTAACCAAGTTTGAAGGGCAGCTCAGGAAAATGCTGAAACAGACACACAACTGCAAACACGATTTTAACTTTACTTACCTTCTGGAAGAAACCATAGGAAGCAGCGCCAAACTCGATCTGGGATTCTCCAGTACTAATGATTTTGCTACTAACTGTGCTGATTCCTGCCCTAATGCTTTTCACTGCTTTCTACAGATGTAGTCAGTAGTTCTACATCAGGCCTCTCAGTTATACGTTCTCAGCATTTAAGTACATCACAGTTGCTGGTAGGTCACAAGTGATACAAATCACAGAATGAGAGGGAAAGTTCAGGAGGGAAGTCCTTGTCAGCACCTATAGCAAGGATAATCACCCTCCAAAGTGTAACCCTTGGACTACTTCCAAGGATTCTTCTAGAGTCCCAGTGACAGGAAACAGAGAAGCTGGTTAAGGAATTCCATCTCCTCCAGTGTCATAGATCAGAGGAATGAACCTGTCATCATGAGATGACTCCGTCCTAGATCACTATTCTCTGCCACCATCTATGGACTCATCGTTAGTTCCTGAGTTCAAGTGCACCTATGGCCATACCTTTTCTCCTGGGGTTTTCAGGGCAGCTCCTTATCTAAGCTCCAGGGTAAGCTCCTCTGGCATCAACGTAAAAAACACAGAGCACATCATAAGGAGATAGAGAGTCAGTGTTTCCCTTTAGGTACCTGCTTTTGGTATCCCTCTCCTCAGTCATCACTGCAGAAGATGCAATTGGTATCAGGAACCTTGCACATCTTCACTGGGTGAACACTCTTCATCCCTGTGTTACTAACTGTCCAGCTCATTTCAGCAGAAGCTGTCATAGAAACAAGATGCCAACTGCAGTCACCAACACTTCATCACCCTATGACTACACAATGCATCCTCTTCCTCACACCACAGTGACTTCTCTTATAACTATCTCCTTTGGAAACAGCAAATGAATAGTTTAATAACTGTCAGGATGGAAACATGTTTGAATGGAACTGCTTGATCTGAAACCCCATCCACAACTAAACAAACATGAAACTATCCCTGGGGATAACTGGCAGAGCTATATGAAGATGACTATTTGTAAAAATGCCCGATTCCCATCTCCTGTAACTGGAGCATGAAGTGCTGATCTACATTACTCAGGAAAGGAACAAGTGAACCATTATTCCCAAAAAGGTTATTTACTAGCAGCAAGCGTTTTCTAAGAAATGTAGTTATTCAGTCTGAGGAGCTATCAAAGATTGGCAGAGAAAGAACTGTTAACAGAACTGCTTACCTTGTGTATAATTGTTAATAACAGAAAACATAAGGTAGGCAAGGTTTATAGCATCTCAGTCAATAACTGAGATGCTATAAAAAATCCAGTTGAAGCTCAAGCTAGAAAGCAATCCAGCTTTGAGTATCCAAGTCAGACCCATAAGTCCAGTATGTAACTGTTTTTTCCAAAGTACATGGAAGCAGTCTCTACCACATTCACAAACCTTATGATAACCATTAAAAAAACACATGCTACAAACGAACAAGCAGCAGAGACTTCTTCACTTTCATCACTCCCTCCCCACCAGACCATAAAAATAAACCTTTATCTGACACAGGACATGTACAACATTGTACCAATATTGCATAACTTCTGGTGAACTGCAACAAGGATAGTGCAAATACAATGCTTCCCAAGCATTCAGTCTGCCAGCTGTACAAAATACCACGATCTTTAACTGCAACCCTTTAATTTGTACCCACAGATTTTATTTTCTGTAAAAAAAAAAAAAAAAACAATCACAGCCCCGCAGTTGAGGTTGTACTAGAGAGAAATATCAGGATAAAATGCTATATTCCTCAACATGCTCATAAAACATATTGAAACATAGCAACCACCCCAGACACAGCTCAAATACTTTCATATACAACAGACCATAGAGAGTTCATGTCACTAGGAAAATTCATTCTGGGTTGGCATTGTTCCCTGGTGAAAGGTGAGTTATTCGACAAGGGGA
Organism: Rhynchotus rufescens; assembly: GCA_032273925.1. NCBI lineage: Eukaryota > Metazoa > Chordata > Aves > Tinamiformes > Tinamidae > Rhynchotus > Rhynchotus rufescens. The sequence goes on from JAVCKT010022829.1 coordinate 6,242, forward strand.
CAAGCCAGCTTTCAGCCCAGTCACTGGGCATCAACACAGACAGTTGGCCACAAAAGCAGTTCCACAGCCAGCACAGAGGCTACATGAATCCATCTCAGTGTGGGTTATGTGCAGCAAATGCTAAACCACTGCAAGAACCATCTTCTCCTTCTTCTTCCTCTTCCTCCTCTTCTCCTCAAAACGGTCAGTAGCATCAGCAAAAAATTTCACCTCATCTTTGGCCTCAATCTCCCTCTTCAGGTACTGGAGACCTGCCATGTTGAATCCCAAAACATCCTGTAGAGAGAAACCACCACCACACTGTTTGACCTGTCTCAAGCTTGTTAGGAGGCAGAGGATGCCTGGAATAGGAGACACTGTGTCCACTCTCTACTGAGAGACTATGTAATCAAGACCATCCCTCAGACTTAAATAATGCATTATTTAAATGCAAACTCTATCTTAACAGGGGGAAAAAACAGAACCCAGAATAGCGCCTCTGTTTCGCGCATTTCTGTCCTGAAAACCAAAAGTGGAGTGCATGTGTGTGTGATAGCAGAATCACAGCAGTGGTTCATCACAGCAGGAAAATAAGAAGAAAGAAAGACTTTATTTGTAAAGGGAAAAAGTGAGATGGGCTCAGACCCCTACCATCTTTTCCAAAGAGCACCATGGACAATTCACAACCCCATCCATCGGCACATCCCGTTACTGAAGAAACTGGAAAAGGAGAGACTGTGACACTCACCCGGGCCTCACTGACTCTGGAGATGGTGGTTTTTTTCAAATTCTCTATCACACTCACCAGCATATGGTTGCTTGTGATCTGCCCAAAATGTATCCTAAAAACACAGCAGACAGTGAGTTATGATATATGCAGCGTTGTTCTTAGTGGCAGACAATCAGCCACTCTTCTGAGCCTCTTTATTTTCTAGAAATAGGATTTTTTTCTTGATTTTTCTGTACAGATTTAATAAGTATGGAGAGATTCAGTTGAAAAAGCTATTTCACCAAATTTCTCTTTAACACACCAAGGGAAAGGTCTCAAAAGCTTTAATGGCAGAAACAGATGAGAAAAACACATTTTCCAACACACTTCTATGAGTGTTCATGGAAAGCAACAGAGTGTTTGCAGCTGCAAGAATAGGGAACATTCCCCAACTCTGTAGTGTCCTGAAGTGCTGACTGACAGCACAGGAGAAAGGAATACCTCTGTCACAGAACTGACACAAAGTGAGCTCATGACACATACCAGCAAGAAGGGAAGAGCAACCCACTATGACCAAAGCCCTGTTAGAGCCTCCTGAGGTCCATGTTCTGCTAGCAGTAAAACTAGCAGATTTGCTTGGTGCAAGACTCACTTGAGAAGGAAGAGGAGAGCTCGGCACAGGAGTTCCACCTCTAAGCCCAGGTGAATGTGTTCACTGAAGAGCCTGAGGAGATCAGGGACATAGGAGAAAGGCAGTACCAGGAGAGACTCTTCCAGCTCACTGAGAAGAAAGCAGGGAGAAGGGAATGGTGCAAGAAGTTTCTCATACAAAGGCTCTGCTGAATCCCACTGCTGGTCTATGGCTACCCACAGGCAAAGGAAGTGCACCCTCACAGACTACAGTCCATGCAAACACCTTCTGGCACACGGAGCAGGCACATAAACCACCTTCCCACCCCAGTATCCTCAAGCTGCTCTTCACGTACATGTGCACCTCCAAGCAGTCAACATTGCATTTCAGTGGAGTGGTGACATCTTATACAAAATAGCTGAACATCCATTGAAATAGTGACTTGAGAATCCATTTCACTGCGTCCCCCTCACCCCTGCCCACCTGTGTGGCATCTGTAACCACAGAACCAGAGCTGTTCTCTCCCTTCAATGTCGTCATATGCAAGCTTCGGCCAGCACTGCTCATGAAAGGAGCCATTTTTATTCCCCAACTCCACATTCCCCAGAAAGGCTGCCAGACACAGTAACTCAATTCTCCTGCATTCTCCATGCCCAGCAGCAAAATCCACCCCAGGATCCCCCTTCGCATCAGTCACAGCGATCCAGTGGTCAGACACAAACCTGTTCAGCAGCAAGGCTCTTTTGACTCACCTTGACTTGACCTTCTTGAAAACTTCTAGCACATATGCAGAAGGCTGTAAGAGAAGGAAGACATCAGCTCTGCATATTAAAAAACATTCCAAGAAAAATATATATCTTAAGATCCATTTCATCCAATTAAACACAGGCAATCACATGTTGTGATTGATCAGTCTGAATGTAACAGATAAAGATAACAGATAAATCTCTTCAGCTCCCAATAGCTGCCAGTCTGGGAAGTTCTCGTTCTCCCTCCACAGAGCATAATCCCAGTCTGTTCATGATACTCTGAATGGTGAAGATTATTGTGAAAGCTTAACTACATACAATTAGCTAAATTATCTCATACTTAGTGGTTTAAGTTTTGTACAAACTGGATAAAAATTTGGTAAAACTGCTAAATTGTATGTACAAAACTTTACACAAACTCAATTCCTACAGATTTAATTCCTGCTACTGTTGTTTATCTCCTGTAGGTACTTTTTTATTACAGGATACAGATCTGGGAAGCTGTTAGAAGGAAACCAAAAGGCAGTTTCATCTCACATTGCAACATTCTTCTCTGTATAAGGAAACTGAATCTAACCTCACCCACTCCTCAAGGTACTTAACTATTAAATCATGGCATTGTATTTACCCCTCCTCTATATCTTCAACTTGCAGTTAAAACTACCCATAGCCACAGAAGAATGGAGAGAACAGCTCTGATTCTGTGGTTACAGATGCCACGCAGGTGGGCAGGGGTGAGGGGGACACAGTGAAACGGATTCTCAAGTCACTATTTCAATAGATGTTCAAGTATTTCGTGTAAGATGTCACCACTCCACTGAAATGCAATGTAGCAAGGTAACTGCACCCTCCTGGCAAGAGGGAGATACATTTGTCACAGGAAGGGCCTGAACCAGTTTTCTTATACCCTGAGAAAATAGAGTAACTGCCAGCTCAGTGTGCACATGATAACATCAAGGCCACCAAACCCTGTTATGTGCAAAAAGCACTTTTATTGTACAGTATATGTGCAAAAAAGTACTTTTATTATACACATGTAAAATAAAAAAAAAAAATCTAAATGTGTTCATTTTATAAGAGAGTAAAATTTTCCTTTCAGGCTGATCTAAACTAATCCTCCCTCCCCAGCACAACCCAGTATTTTGGTTCAGCCAGCAAATGAAAATAGACAGCTGGAGTCTGTGGCCTACGCATTCCACTTACGGTAATATTTCCATAGGCACGGAGGATGGGATTAACAGGAAGGGGAACCTGAAGACAAAAAATGGGTTAAAAGGAGGCACATACATATACATGTGTAAAAACACATATTCCCAGAGAAAGTGTTAACCCACAGTAGAAGATAGTTTCTAATCAAAGAAAAAAATCAGAGGAAAAAAAAATCAAAAAAAAAATCAAATCAAAAATTCTCAGATTCCCACACTTCTATCCTCCGCAGGACTTCAAAGAAGGCTTCAATTTCAGCTACAAGATAAACCTAGTTCTCAAACATGCAAGTTTAACTCATTTTCCTCCACTTCTTATTTTCTATTTCCTGATTTTATGTGTATGCTAGGACTTTCTACCAAAATGACAGAGCTGTCAAGATACACGCTTCTGGCGTGACAAATTCCTGTCTTTTACCTCTTTTCCTGCAGCTTTGCATATGGCCTTGTGCTCCTTGAGTTTTGCCATCTCTTCTCTGTACAGTTCAATAGCTTCCATGATCCGTTCAGCCTGTGTGGTACATGACAAGTACATCAGTCACAAACAGCAAGCAAAAAAGTAGTAAATTTCAAGTCCAAATAAACCAATGAAGGAGAAAGAACTTGGGCTGATGTGCAGCGTCACAGACACATCTTGCTCAAAAAGATAACCTTTGTTCCAGACAGTACTGCTATTCTGGGTAGCCCAGTAGTGTCTTAAAGAGTCAAGTAGCCCCTGCAATCCCCTCCAGCAGCCCACAATGCTGCAGTTTCACATGCTGCCTTGACATTGTGCTATCCCTCCAGCAAGCACTGGCAGGGGCAGGCCTGCCTGTCCCACATGCAGCAGGCAAAAAAAGCTGCAGCCTGAATATCAATAGAAATCTCATGCTTTGTCCCCTAGAGAGATATCTCCCATTGGCCAGGGTGCAGGACAACCTGCTCTTGCAGTTGGATCTGCATCTGTACCTTTACGTCTCAAAGAGCAGCTTCTTTTAGTTGCTGTCCTTACATGATGGTAAAAGGCACTTCTCTGCAAACTGCTGCTCAAGCCCTGTGACTCTCCCATTTGGCAGACTGACAAGGCAAAAAGCAACATTGGGGGACCCACACAAACTTACCGCTTTGATCGTTTCAATAGTTTTCTTTCCTGCTAGCCCTGTCTCTCCTTGTGTCTCTCCAGCCACCTACAAAAGAGAGAGTCTGCAGCTCCTTCCTTCAGTCAGCCAAGGGGCTGATACAGCATATTCCATCACACTCCCTGCTAAAGAAAATATCAACCCCATAGGCTGAACTCACTTGTCTGGAGAAATACATGATTTCTCAGATGCAAAGCTCTTTTCAGAACAGAGGTATTGAGCTAATGCTAAGCTCTGGAAGTCAGGTAAGCACAGCCTTTGCTCAACCTCAGGGTTGAGTGAGCTGATCAGAGTCAGCTCTGATCATTCGTCAGATCTACTGTTGGCAATACAACTCTAGCATCTGAGCTGGGTGGACCAGGCTTCACACTTATCGCACTGAACCTGCAAGCAGCTGTCCAAAGGCAACCAGTCTTTGCTAGAAAGTTGCTGCAGATATCAGCTGTGCACACACAACCACCAACTGGACAGTAGGGCTTAAGAATTCCCAGTTACTGTGTAGAAGTCTGGCCAGCCCTGCACATTCTCCAAAATCACATCAGATTGTCAGTAGCACTGGAATTACCTGAGGGAACACAGTTTCACCAGCACCTTTCACAATGCACCTCACAAAGAAAGGACATTTCCAGTTCCCTCTGACCACTCTTCTATGTTTCTCACAGAATTACTCAATACAGATGGACACCCATCGAGATGGTGTTACTCACCACAGGCTGCTCTTCCTTTGCCACACTCTCCTCATATTCAGCTTCTCTTTGCTGTGGTGAAGGAAAACACAGTACGTTAACACAGGTGGGTAAGCAGCAAGCAAAAGTAAAAGTCTGCTACAGAGTGACAGAGCAAGGTGCGTGTGGCTTCCTTCACAGGCTAACTGCAGAACCTTGCAGCCCAGCACAGAAGCCAGGACAAACCAACACAAGCCAACAGTGCAAGTACAAAATGTTTGCTCATCCCTGTTTCCCTGCATAGAGAAATCTGTTGTCTTCTAGGACAGAAATTAGTGTCACCACTCAGGATACAGCAGCAGTCCACACAGTTCACAAAGCTGAGACTGAAAGAAAAGCAATTCAGAAACAGACCTTACCGCCTGGAATGCAACACAGAAGAAACAAACCTAGGAAAGTCTGAGGATTATTCTAACCTGCAAGATGAAAGAGTCCTGCCAGGCATCTCTCATGTTAATGGGGCCCTATTAGTGTGTAATTCACTGCCAATGTATTCATGTCCACCTTGCTATTGGAAGTTGCACCAAAATACAAATGAGGAAGACGTTGTCTCTCATCTCCTGTGACCTCCATCATTGCTAGTACACCAACTACTGGACATCGAGATGCTGCCTATTGGTCACCTCAGTGCTCTGCAGAAGGGCTGGATCAAAACTATTTCTTGCACGTTTCTCATCTATTCCTACCCCAACACATACCGCTACATTCTTCCCCCAGTATGGTTTGAGAAATGTTTTAAGATAGGGTGACAGTCAGACTCCTGTGAAAAAATACCATGGAAATAAAAAGATGAGTCAAAAGACAATTGTTGGAAGAGAACTTCCAACTGGACATATAAGGAAGGGGGACACTTTTACATCTCAAGGATGGTCTAGCACTGGAAGAGGACATTGAACTAGAGACCTCCAAAGCCTATCCCGATCAAATCTTTGAGTTCACTAGCCTTTGCAAAGCAAGAAGGAGGGGCCTCTTCCAGCATCCCTGAGCTCCAAGACACGCTACTGACATAGCATAGATCTCTCACACTTGAAAAAGGGACAAACAAGACAAACTGCACCCAAGAAAATACCCTTTTGGGTAACAGGATACCCTGTTGAGCAACAGCTATCTTTTGAACCACCTCCAAACCACACTTGAGTTGAAGAGAGCCTACCCGAAATATTGAGAAGCTGCAGTCAAGATACCTGTAGAAAACCAAAACTAACAGAGAAAAGCATGGGAAGCAGGAAAGAAGGAAGGCAGAGAGCAAGTTAGTCACGTCTGCAATGCAATAGAGACATGAAAGCATTAGCAACATCTGAGGTACTGTCTCCCAACAGCTCAAGGCAACGGCTTATCACACACATGATGCTAATTAACCCTGGGTACTGTAACAGCAGGCTGTGGGTTGTAATGAGCAAGTCTGCCAAGTCCAGAGCCAGGTATTTTCACAGTAAATAGATTAATTAATTAATGGGCATCTGCCTGCTGAACTTCCACATCTGGAAGCTGTCTTGGGCAGGAAGAATGCAACACTCACCATCTCCCTTTCCTCTTCCAGTATGAGGGGCTCTCTTGTTCTTTCCCAGAGGCGCAAGGACTTGTCATGGGATGCTGAAACCACGTAGTCTCCATTAGGACTGAGTGCCAAGCACCACACCTCTTGGTGATGTCCCTGCATGGTAGGGAGAGGAAATAAGACATGAACATCCAGCTTCCAGTTCGGAGAGAAGAGCAGCTCACATTGGCATAATGCTTCTTTTCAACGACCTGCAAAACCTCCTACCTCCAATGTCTGGATGTGCTCAAATTTATCTGCATCCCACTGCTTAATCTTGTTGTCCTTCCCAGCAGTGAAGAAGAGATGGGATTTGGCAACAAACTGGAGGTGCATCACACTGGGGAGGGGAAAAAGAAAGTTGGGGAGAAAAGGTCCTAACCCATGCATGTTAGACACAGACAGCCGAGTGCCCCACAGATCACTATCTCATAGCCCTTATCACCAATTATCTCTAAAAAAATTCCCCTGACACCAACATTCACTGTAGTCCCAGTTGCCACCATATTATCCCAGAAAGAGTTCACAGAATCACAGAACAGTTGAGGTCAGAAGGGAGTTTCAGAGATCATCTAGTCCAATGCACCTGCTCAAAGCAGGGTCAGCTGGAGAAGGCTGCGCAGAATATTGCCCAGCTGGACTCGGAATATCTCCAAATATCGTGACTTCACATCCTCTCTGGGTAACCTGCTGCGGTGCTTAACTCCTCTCACTGTAATTTATTTTTTCTCTGTTGCATTTCAATTTGTGCCCATTGCTTCCTATCCTTCCACTTGATACCACTGAAAGGTGCACGACTCCATTTTCTTTACAATCTCCCCTCAGGGAGCCTATAAACACCAAACCTCACCCCAAGTCCTCTCTTCTAGAGGCTAAACAATCCCAGGTGTCTCTGCCTCTCCTCATATGACAGATGGTTCAGTCTCTTAATCATCTCTGTGGCCCTCTGCTAGATTTGCTACAGTATGGACTTGTCCTTGTACTGGGGTATCTAGCCTGGGGCAAGCAGCACCTGACGCTGCTGCAGAGCAGAAGCACCCAGTGTAGCTGCTGCTGTTAAGCAGAAAAACCCTGTGGGTTCAGCGCTTCCAGAGAGCCCTTACAACCTCTATGCATGTGGCACACTGCCTAATATGATCCCTGAAAAGCCTAACTCATGAGCTCAGTGCTAATATAATATATATATATATAGGGCACCAAAAAACCAAACTAGCCAGAGCTTAAATTCACCCATCTGGAGAACTTCCTGTGACTAGTGACAGTCTGCCTAGCCACTTCCCTGTACTCCATAGTGGACAAAAGGGTCACTTTTGTGTCGAAGGATCATAAGCCTTTGTAGGGAAATTTGGCCACTGGCCGGAGATGCTGTAGGAATTGACTAACCTGTCGTCGTGAGCAAAGAGAGAACGGTGACAGTCTCCAAAATCCAACCCCCAAATTTTCACATTCCTGTCAGCAGAGCCAGTGGCGATAAGCGTCCCATCCTAGAGAGCAAGGTGGAGAGAGGAAGGGTGTGACAGTCTACAAGCAGTTGCAGAAGTCGTCATGGCTGAACCAGTAACTAACCACAGTAAGTGGACAGATACTTGGCCTCTGGAACATGCTTTCCTGATCCTTTTGCATCTTCTCAGCAGGGCTGCATATGTTTGTGATACTGGTACAGCACACAAACAGCACCCTTGCTCTTCTTGGAGCTTCTGCAGGCATTTAAGTCCTTAGCTAAAAGCTTGACATTTCTGCCTTCCCAGAAGCTACATCTGGCAAGACATCCTGGCAAGACAGGCCAGGAATGTACAGGCAGGAAGACATCACTCCCTCTCAGTGCTGCTCCCACCAAAAAAGTGATTCAAACACAACTAAGGCAGTAAGACTCTGGACAATAAGTTTAGCAAAGATCATAAAATGAGCCAGGATAACGACAGTCTACACTCCTCATAAAATAACTTGGTCACTCCTGCCACAACCCCCATTCTGTGATCCTTTCCAGCAAGCATAGGATTGTGGCATCAGGATGGGGTTGCCTAGTCTCATTAAGAAAGCACTCACTGTTAAGTGAATAGCAAGAGGGTGACAAGAAAGCACCATCCTAGAGGTGTAACGTAACAAATGGTTCTCACCGTCATCAACACTACCATAATTCCACCTGCAGTCTTAACAGTACTTACATAGGAAATGTCCATGCACAGCACTGGCAGCTTGTGTCCATACAAGGAAAGGAAAAACTGTAGGAGAGAAAAGCATCTCAGTCAGACCACACTGGGCAGACTTGTGAAAACCTTGAACACGAGGCTAGTCTTCCTCTGCCTCAGCAGCACTGTCCTTCCTTTCCAACACCCTCTCGCCCTGCAGGTGGATAGCAGCAGGGCCACGATGGCAGAACTGAGACTGGGCTGGAAGCACTCAACCTCGGTGTCGCTCATCAGCACATCTAACTGTGCTGCTCTGTCTTGTGTCATTCCCTTGTTTTCACATGCTTGTACACAAGTCACAAGATCACTGCTCAAAGTGACACACACACAAGTGACACAGTGCACAAGTCACACTGCTCAAAAGGAAGGTTCTCTTCCCTGAGTTTTGCCTCTGCTATGCCCCATTTAAGAGCCATATGTGACACTCATGTGTCCCCACTCTCAAGATGCCACACAGCTTTGAAATACCATCATGCCTGCAGGCCTAGGGTGGGCCTTGCCACCTGCAGTTTCTCAATGTTTTCCTGGTCAAACACAGATTTCCTCCCCAGCACAGGCCAATCCTGCTTCTGTCACGTTTGTTAACAAATGGGCACCTGAAACGGGATGCTTGGCTCTCTGATTCTTTCTAGTATTTTGGAATAAGTGAGCACTTTCAGGTTGCAATTACATCACTCTCTGCAAAGTATCACACTCCATTTGGCTACATACCTTGAGTGTGTCAGTGTAGAAAATTTTCACAGTGCAATCTAGTAAAGAGACAGCCAGCAATTTCTGGTTGGGGCTGTACCGCACACAGAGAACATCTTCATCCAGCTGCAAGATGCGCATCTGTTTCACAGAGAGCCTGGCAAAGACAAAAAATAAAAGAATTTTTCTTTAGTAGTTAAAAGACAGAAAGAGGCATGAACTTGTGTTCACTCCAGCCCTGCTCTTGCACTCCGGGAACACAAGCTTACTCTAATATGCAGCATCTCCGTTCCATTACGAATTGAACAAAAAAGGATCAGAAAACCGCATGACCCTGAAGGCTAATAGATCTCACAGCTTAATCCAGTGCTTAATGATCTGGATGCCCTGCCTGTGATTAAAGGCTGAACACACGCAGAAGGAAGGTTAAAGTCTGTAACAAGACTCCTTTTTCAACTAAACTCAGATCTTCACAAAATAGCTCTGAAGTTTTCTCTTGGAACTTTCCTCTTCAAGTTCCATGCACATGCCATGGGCATTTCTTACAAGGCACAGCAAAGGCCAAACTACTCATTAAAGAGAAAGGTTACTGCAGCTAGTAGTAAATGCAGCCTAGAAAGTTTTTTTTCTCACCTTTTTTGAATGCTGCTTTCATCCTTCACAAGCTCAAACTCCCAGAACTTGACACATTTATCAGCACCTCCTGTCACAAAGCCATGCTGCAGAGAATAAGCATTTAAAATTAAAATAAAACCAAAAACACATTTCACTATAGCCCAGAAAAATCTTACACTCGAGGAAAAGCCAACATGCGAGGAGGTTTTGGAAATGCTCTATATTCCCACAGCATTAATGTTTAGAAGAACATCACAAGGAGCACATATTCTGCTTGCAGCGCGCACTGCCTAGGGGTTAAGCAAGAGCCACACCAATTTCAGAAGGTGAATTTGAGAGGCAGATCGGAGTCTAAGACTCCAAATGCATCTGGGCTGAAACTTTGCAACTGAAAGCAGTCATCTCAGCTGCAGGCAATGAAGTGCATATGTTTAGTGGTAAGCTGACATCCTCACTGCTCCTGGATCACACACATCTTACCACCACCCAACAAGAGCAGCCTGCTAAAGGAACCACAGCTCAGACAAGAATTCTTGTGCCAAGAACAAGCATAAAACTGTCCAATATGTTTCATTTGGTGGCATAAGTGAATCCCAGCAGGTTACTGGTAGCTAGGGCTTTTATTCCACTAAAAAAACAACGCTGCAACTTCTAGCACAACACGACCACCTAAGAAAGGCTCATTAACAAACAGAAGAGGATGGTGACAGCAACGAATGTGAACCAGACTCCGGTACTGGAGATAAAATGATGAAGGAAATAAAAGAGACAAAAGCAGATCTCTACAGACAGGCTACTTTGAACCACATGGATTCACACAGTATGCGAAACAGAAATATAAAGTCTTTATTATTATTTATCTTTACTACTACTTGTGAGCAACACTCAAAATGTGTGCGTTCAGGAAGCATTTCTTATCTGTTATGACTAAGGAAAGTAATGTACCATAGTCACATCACCAAGTGATGAAACACTGCTCCAAAAACTCAGGTAGCTGCTTTTTGACAGCCTTAACATGTCAGACACTTCTAAATCAGTGTTTCAGATCCTCTGGGGTCCTCTAAATCATGAATGTTAACTCTCAGCAATTTTTGAAATACAGGGGGAAATCTTGGAGGAAAGTAATATAACACCATAATTCAGAAAGAATAAATAGGTAGGACTGGTAACCGCAAGAATACTCCTGCAAAGAAAGAAGAGGCAACTGTGGCTTTCCTCAGATCAAGGGGATACACCGAGTATCAATTCACATGAGTTTATGGAAAATTAACTTCACTTGAATTATCCTTTAGGATTAAACTTGCAGTTGCTAATGGAGTTACAGTGTTGCTTATGCAAGGCATATCACTTGCTCTTGCACTGCATTTTGAGTAGAGCACATATGATATGCATAAAAGACATGCTAACAAGTCTCAAAAGTGCATTTTAAATGAAAAATACCTAATAACTTGACATTGTGCTGCTTACAGATTTTATCTGTGATATGGGAGAAAGCTAAAGATAAAAGGAAGCCTACAGGCAACACAAGAATGACTGGAAAAGTAATCAAGAAAATGATTTCTCTATAATAGCACTCAGCTACCCAAGCCACCTGATGAAAAGGCACAGAGAGAAAAAATTTATGTGCTTATGAGTCAACAACCTTAAAAGCCACAGACACAAACCCTCCCCTGTGAAGCCCAAAAATCGCCTTTGGAAGGGGACACAGTGGATTACTAGCTGACTACATGTTCTCACTGCAGACCTATTATCAAAGAGCTAGAGTGCTTGACTGGATTCAAAAGGTAATGGTGCACTTGATACTGCTAAAATTTCTACAACACATCCTCCTCCAGGGTCCACTAGGCAAAAAAAAGATGGTGCTTACTTTAAAAAGTCACAGAAACAATTATGAGTCTGAAAAACACATCCTACTGGGATACGCACAAGAGTTCAACCACCGTATCAGATAGATGGGGAGAGTGATTTGGTTGCACTGGACAACAATGCAAGGTGAACAAGAAACACTATGCTAACCAGATGTTTAATCCAGCAAAGGTACCAACAGTTCCAATCAGGCTCAGTTAAAGCTCAGCAAGCTGAAACTAGCTTGGTGAGCTAGTTTCAAGCAGAAAATTTTACAAGGAGAATAATGAGGCACTGCAACGGGTTACGAAAGGCTGAAGGTCTCTACAGCTGTAACACACAAACACACACACACACACACACAGACTGCTGTGGAAGTCTGAGTGCTCTCAGTCATTCAAAAAATCACAGTGGGTGTTGAGGACGGCAACTCTCAGCCTAGTGGTTCACTGTGATGTGCCACTTAAGAGTAGAGAAATATTTTGAACTTCTGCATTTATCTTAAATAGTACCAGCTGCATCTTCTGCCTCCCAGGAGGGGGGAGGTTCCCATACTCCCATCAGTAGCACAAACACAACACTACAGGAAAATGCAAGAGGTCATGCTTAGAAAGCTGGATGAGTTACCTGGTCTGGTGAAAGAGCAATGGACCACACTGCCCCATCATGAGCTGCCAGTGTCTCCATCAGACTTCCAGAAGCCAGGTCATACAGCTGCAACTTCCCTGTCTGGGAGAAAGATATCAGAGACGAATCAGCCTCTTGACTTTCACTGTACAATCCTGAACTGCTTCGGGAATGTTAATCAGATTTGCAAACACACCTGAGCCTCATGCTACAACTCTCTCAGAAATGGCAAAAAGAAAAGCTCAAAGCAGAGCCCAGAGACCAAAGGTCTGAGCTAGCAAAGATGAGACTCCCACAATGACAACGCAGCCATTTGTATTGCAACAGTCAGCTCCAAGGGCAGAGGAGAGCTCAGAGGGAACCCTCCCAGACTGCTAACTCACTGGAAGAACTGTAGTAGAGCTCTGCTGACAGCCAGGTTGAGCCCCTGCTGCATTTGCAGCTCTATACAGGAGTCACTTCTGGTCAGCACCAGTCTCTGCCCCTCCAAATCTTGATAGCTCCTAGTAGGTGAGCACGCCTGCTGCCTATCTCCCGAGCAGCCAACTTCTATTAGTTATCTACTACTAGTTATCTATTATATAGTTATTATTACAAGCTAAACTCCTCAGCTACATCAGAAACTATGTAAAGCTCCCCTCATCTGTCCTGCTCAAGCTATAGAAAGTACACTAAGGGCCTGGTAATAGAACACATACTGTCAGAGATTTTTATCCCTAAAACAGATTGCTCCAGAACAGGTGGTATAATGCATTTTCAGTAAGGCTGGCTTAGTGACATTTTCAGAACATACTTGGGCATATTCTGGAGCTGCAGAAAGGATACAATTTACCTTAGTGCCAACAATGACCTGTCGATCTCCAGGCACAAAGAGTGAGCATAGCGCATAATCACATTCCATTGTTCGGATGCACTGTAAGGTTGATCTGCAAACAGAGTCCAGAACCTCTCATTACATAAAAATCCTGGTCCATTTGTGTGACATGATCCAGAAATGCCTTTCAAAGCAGTCTCTCCTCTTTCTTTTCATCTGGGGCCAGAAGGTACAGCACTGCCAGCCCACAGGCCAGCAGACCACTCTAAATGCTAAAGCATTATTACTGGCATTTTCCACAAAAACAGGCTATCATCACACAGGCAGTACTCCTGACTTATTGTCATTATAAGCAAGGACAAAGCCACTGTTATCAAACTATAATTCCTCCCATTCTGGAGAGGAGGGAGCAATTTGAGATAGCACTCCAAATGAAACAGAGCTTGGAATCAGCAGCACTCAGGAAACTCTGGGACAACATCAAATCAAAATAGGAGTCCATCCAGTTCAAGACTAGATGCCTTAGAGCAGATGGCAAGAAACACAAACGCTCCCTAAAGAACAGGCCATAGCTACTGCTTAGCCTAACAGCTGGTACAGAACCACCAAACAGTTGTGGTTAGAAGGGTCCCCTAGAGATCACCTAGTCCAACCTTCTTGCTCAAGAAGGGACACCTAGAGCACAGGGTGGCATTCAGGCAGGTTTCAAAGACCTCCAGAGAAGGAGACTCCACAACTCACCCTGGGCAGCCTGTTCCAGGGCTCTAATACCCTCACAGTAAAGAAGTTCTTCCTCATGTGGAGATGGAACTTCCTGTGTTTTAATTTATACTTCAATACTCCTTGTCCTGTCACTGGCCAACACTGTGAAGAGTTTGGCCTCCTCTTCGTTACATTCTCCCCTCAGGTATATATACATATTGATCAAATCCTCTTATTAAAGAGGGAAACAAAACCCCTAAAACATATTGTTATGTCTTCAGTGATTTTCTCTTCTGTGCCTGCCACTAAACTTAGCCTGAGTGCTCAAATTCCATGAGTTAATTGCACAGTTTTAGCTCTCTGGCTTCTCAGTTTCCATATCCAGGAAAGAACAGAAAAAGAGAGGAGTACATTACAGGTACTCCTACACTTTACTGAGTATTTTATATTTCTCTGTCATTCAGTCTTCCTTATCACTGAGAACAAAGCATCCCTGAATTCTGGTCACACATAGGAAATGGTCATACATAAAGTGTGGAGAGTGACACAAAGAGATTGCAGACCTGTTCCAAATCTTTACGGACTCTGCAGCTGCTGAGAGAATGGCAATGTTGTCAGAGCTAAAAGCCAACGTCCTGACATCACTGCGGTGGCCTCCAATGGTTATCTTAGATGTACGGACAGCCTGTGGGACTTGCGCTGACAGGTTCAGGTTATATGACTCAATGATGTTGTTCTGGAGCAGCAATACAATCTTCAGCTCTCCTTTTGGAAAAAGGGTCAAGTCAAATGACCTGTTTGATTAAACAAAATCAGAGCTGCAGTTAGGACAAAATTTAGGAGAAATCAAACAGCAAGGGGGAGGGAGCAGGCAAGTGTATGCTAAGCCATTATATAACAGCACTGCCTGTGGAAGTGCGGCTGGAGCAGCAGCTCATGGTAGGCCTCTCTCCAGCTCCGAGCTGAACAGCTCCCACAGAGAGAATCTTCCCCCTGCAACAAGCTCTTCCTAAGCCCTTCCCAAGTAGCTGCATAACCACAGCCCAGCCTCTACAGCAGGCTTTTCCACTCACTTGATTTTAGCAGAAGCTCTGACGTTAGCAACCCGCTGAATCTCCTCCTGCAGGCTCAGCTCCACAGTCCCTTCGGGCTGTTGTTCAGATTTCTGCCTAGAAACATCAATTAAGGGGGCAGATTCAAATAATATGGCAAGCCACCATAGACTAACAGAAGTATGGATATTATTAATTGGATTAATATGGATTAATTAAGGCAACACTTAGCCTGCTGAAATTAACTGCCCCCTTACCTAGCAATCCTGCCTGTGTCAGACAAAAGCTCATGCCCATTTGCAGAATAATTAAAGACAAACTGTCCCCATAAGACAAACTGCCTCCTCTGGAACTGAATTGCACAAAGTCACTTGACAAATACTTGGACAAAGACACATCATAAAGACAGACACAAAAAAAAAAAAAAAAAAAAAAAAAAAAAAAAAAAAAAAAAA